>JAVQJF010086409.1:0-31612 GCA_036023855.1 Gadopsis marmoratus
AGCAACTGAGTGATGCTATCATGTCAATATGGACCAAAATCTCTGAGGACTGTTTCCAGCACCTTGTTGAGTCTATGCCACGAAGAATTAAGGCAGTTCTGAAGGCAAAAGGGGGTCCAACCCAATACTAGCAAGGTGTACCTAATAAAGTGGCCGGTGAGTGTATGTATACTGTATATATGATATAACTTAATATTATATGACAAAGTTTTATGTTTTGATCCTTTTTGTGTTATTTTAATGCAATACATTTATTTGACAGTATACAGTTACGTAGGAATGTATAGAGGTTGTAATTTCTCCTGATGATGTTGGGAGGGAAATTACCCTTCCATTTCTTTTTCTGCTCACCCCCCACCACATTTGACTTTGGCAATGTATCAGACGCATTGGTGTGGATATTTGCAGCTGAGTTATAACAGCAGAGTACAAAGATGGCCTTGGATAGTGTGTGGTAATATCTTGGAGCCTTTCTCCAACCCCCAGACCCTGTCTGTCTGACAATTCAATACAGGCAATTTTGCAGTTTGACGCTTGAGCGACAGCTTTTGAGTGAGTTAGTGTCCCTGACCGACAATTATGAGCAGACCTCCCTGACACACATAAAAAACCTTGCCACCCAGTGCTTTCAGTAATTGTGGGCAAGGCAGTTTATTATTATCCATGAAAACCGCTGGGTTTTGCAAACACATGGCTGTTTTGATGGTCCTCCACAACTCGAGTGTCACTCAGTTTTTTGCAGCTGTTTGTTTCCATGTGATTATTTTTTTCTCTCCCAAGGCCAAATGGTCATTTCACTTTAATGAGCTCACCGTTCTACAAAACACAAAGCAGTAGTGGGGTGTTGAGTGCAATGTTTCAAGGGCTGATTGAGAGTTTTAACCGAGGCTACTAAAGGTAGACAATAGGCAATTACAGCTAATTGCTTTTGAACAACTAAAAAAAAAAAACCCCACTCTTGTATTTCTTCTGCTTACATATTTTTAGATTTTTTTTTCTCAAAATATTGGAATTTAATGTCCATTCTAATGCTTTATCGACATTTCTTTAACTTCAGATTCATTAATCATAAAATCTTGACAAAGTTGGAAAAATATTTGTGCAAGATATGACAGACGTACATTAAAAATTTCTGTACGGAACGTTTATGGAACGCAACAGAAGCTAGTAACCGAAAAGTGTGGCTGTTAGCGGTGCGTGTCCGGTCGGAGGGCTCCTTGTCTCCTGTCTACTGCCTGGCTAATCGGTTGCCCTAATCTGGCTGCCTCTGTTTACAACCTAGCTTATTTGTAATTGACCAGTTGCAGTTGAGCTAAAAGAGAAAATGAACGCCGGCTGCAGGAGGCGATTTAACCGATTGTCTTGCCCTAGCTAGCTGCAGTACTGGAGGGGCGAACCGCTCTGGCCGGTAAGTGAGCGGGGGCGGCATTTTCACGGTAGAAAATGTTAAGACATCACCATCACCCACTACCTCCCCACTGTACTCAGTCCCCTTAAAAAGGATTGGTATGCCTTCTTCTATAACTACCATAATTTCCTACCATAGACTCGCTGTAGCACTCTCTTTATCACACCCCTCTGCTACTAATCACGGCAATTCAATTCAAATCCCTCTGCAACCTCTGTTATCCCCTGTTACTAATTGTAATCCTGTAAACTTTGGTCTTTTAAATATTAGATCCCTAAATAACAAATCTTTTTGATTTATTATATGGATTTATTACTTCCAATAATTTAGACTTTTTTTTTATCATCACAGAGACATGGTTATCTCAGGGAGACTGTAGTCCTCTAGTTGAAGTAACCCACCCTGATTTTACACACCTCCATCAACCCCGCCTCTCAGGCAGGGAGGGGGGCCTTTCTGCAGTTTGCAGCCTTAGATCCTCAGGTGGGGCCCTTCTGGCCGTTCCAAAGTCGAGGCTCAAATCTAAAGGTGACTGTGCTTTTGCCATCAGGACCCCTCAACTCTGGATATACCTGCCTGAGAAGATAAGGCTCGCAGAGTCAGTAACCTCTTTTAAATCACTTCTTAAATCCCATTTTTATAGACTCGCCATCATGTGTTGTCATCTTTAAATTGTCTTTTTATTGCTTTTATTGGTTTTAATTATTTTTATTTTTATTTATTAATCTCTTATCTTTATCTTGCTTTTGTTTTATTTTATTTTACTTTTACCTCTTAGTACCTCTTAGAGTATCCTGTTTTTTGCTTTGTCTGTCAAAGCACTTCGTAAACTCTGTTTTTAAAGGTGCTATATAAATATGGTTATTATTATTGTAAATCATTTTCATCATTTAAAGAGTCCGGCCTTCTCATGACAACAAAGACTTTCCTGTAAACAGTTCTCAAACAATTGCAGATCCAAACACATTACAAATTTTTACAACTTAAGTCTAACCGATACAATTATATACTTGAGAGGAGCCCAGAAGCATGACTCAAGTGTCAACACTTGACGCCATGATTATCATTTGACAAACCACATTGTTAATTACAACTCAGAAGTTTAAGTGAATTGCTGGCACTGAAGCATTGAAACATAAATGAAGCCTTTGCCCCCCCTTCAGCAATGGTAGATAATGGGATTCCACATCAATAAACACTTAATAGATTTTTTTTCACATTAAGTGCCAGCATCCTGCAGAAAAAGTGCTATTTCCCTGTATTCATTTAAGAGATACCTGTCCAACAGTGCTCCTATTTATTTTGATGTGATGTTTATTTTTTTTATTTATTCAATTTTTTTAGAGCCACCAAATTTGATATCTCCTGGTCTTGCAACCTTGTTTCATATAACATCTTCCAGCTGAGGTAGCCTTTCCTCCTATGTGCTGAATAATTCATGACTTGCAATTCAATACTATTGGATCGGGGATAGGGGGACTCAAAAGTTGAATTACAAAACATCACATTCTTTCATCTCGTGAAGTTTTTTTTTTACAAAGTGCAGAGGTCAATTATGAGTCCTCTGGCAATAGCTGGTATAAATAATACACTGAAGGGTTCCAGAACCTTGGGAGAGTTCCTACGCTTGTGTAGATTATTGATGCTTTTACTTTTTTCTTGCTATCCTCAGGTAAAAAAAAATGGAACCCTTTGTCTGTTGTCTTCTGTACTGTTCATGCCTCTATCACCTCGAGGCAAAAGAGGCCTAATTTGCACCGGTCTGTTTTGGGGCCAATTATTATAATACCAAATGTACTGGAAACTCACAAAAAATGAAAACAATAAAGAGTGGGCCTACCAATATCATGCATTTTAATAATCCTCTCATTAAAGATGCATTTTATCTGTTCAGCAATTTGCAATGTTTTACCTGTGAGGCCGTCGTTTCTGCTTCACTGTAAGTTCGCTTACACAAAATTCACTTGTGAACATGGAATATCACCTGTGAAAAATAGCATGTGGAAGGACGTTTTTTTTCACATCAAAACCATTAAGTGATACGTAATTAGAAATGTGAAATCAAATCACATGGAGATTCAATCACCCACTCACTTACTGTCCATAATGAATATAATTGCAATTTTTGGGTTATATCCACAGGACTGAATGCACTTGCAACTTGCTTTGGATAAAAGCATCAGCTAAATAATGGCGGGCGGCACAGCAGTGCAGTGGTTAGCACTGTGGCCTCGCAGCCAGTAGAGGCCTGTCTGTGTGGAGTGTGCATGTTCTCCACGTGTCTGTTCTCTCTGGGTACTCCAAAAACATGCAGATTAGGTTAATTGATTACCCTAAATTACCCGTCGGTGTGAGTGTGAATGGTTGTCTGTCTCTTTGAGTCAGCCCTGTGATTGACTGGCGGCCTGTCTGGTGCGTACGGCTGTCGTGCAATGTCAGCTGGGATCAGCCCCCTCCTCTAAGGAGAAGCGGTATAAATAATGGTTACGTGAGTTAACATCCTCACCTCAGTGTTCCTCCAGGTAATAATGACTGGCAGATCAAATTGCATTTTTCACATGTGAAATTGTCACACCATGTGACATGTAATGATTTCCCATCCTACTTTTTTTGTTTTATTTACTGTATGTGAAACTTCACAGGTTTATTTGCATTATGCAACTCAAATTTATGTCTTGTGTATGTGCCAGTGAACTTTTTATACGGGTCTTTTCAGACATGTTTTAAGCTATCATAAGAATTTCTCCACATTATAATAAGGCTAGTATCATGTTGTTGACAGATTTTATATTTCCATTGACATGACTTTGTATCTATATACTGCTCAGTGAATATGTTGTTTGTGCACGACAAAAAGCCATCAATAAAAAAAAAATCAGTTCATCTTGTGATATTGATCATGTACTTGTGTCATGACCTATCATACTTTTTAAAGGACAGCTGGTTTCCAAGGTGCTCAGATGAGGGATTGTTAAATTACATCTATAGAAACAACTTGAAACCACTACGATACCAGAGGATATCCAGTGTGTGCTGTGGAGTTGGTGGTTTTCCACTAGTCCCCCTTTTGACTTGTGTCCTGTCTTGCAGCACTAGATGTCAGTGTTCTCGCTGCTCTGTGGAGCTGCAGGCAACATGAACTACAGGCTGGGATATGCTCCAGAAAAAATTCATCCTATTTTTATTTTTTTTACTTGAACGTTGTCGGCCCTCATGGATTTCATGCTATAGCCTGCTGCTGTCATGCCCTGATTACTGAGGGCTGCAAACTGCTGAGCTGCTCTTTCTTCTCATATCAACCAGTGGACCATCTCTCAGCACTTGTTACTGGTTCAGTCGTGTCTTTGCAACTAGTGAAAAGACATACCCTTACACATCCATAGTAAAATATATTAAAGTTTGAGAATGAGTCAGAGAAGGTTCTAAAGGAAAAATAAAACAGAGAAAACTAAACAGTTCACTGAACCACTTTATTGTCAAGTATACACAAAGCATTTATATGATTTATGCCTTATATAGGCTATATATAGGAGCCTTAGTAAAAAGCACAGCTGGATTGCCAGAACTCCAGGCTAAATTTGATGTAAAATATTAAATGATTCTGTAATGTATTTATGTTGAACACAGCAAGTCTTTCCCCACTGCGTACAGCCAACCATTGAGCACACTGAGGTCGTGTTCTCTGTAACATTTCTTTTTGGGGTATTAATGAATTAATTTTGCATTCAGTTTCACACATACCACAACACACATGTTGGGGTTTGAAGGCTAATTCTAATATGTTTGAGACTAAATGTCTTTACATTTGACAGAAAAAACTGAAGAAAAATACATAGTTCAAATCATTTCTGATGTGTCCGTTGCTACATGCTTTATTCAAAATATCAATATATACTCGATGTTAGCATGTGAAATGAAGCTCAGAGTGCAGCATGTACAGTGTCAGTCGGATAAGTCAGCTGTGTGCACACAGAGCGGGAGGTTTTTCCGGTTGGAGCAGCCAATCAACGTCCGAGTCAACATCACAGCCCGGAAGCAGGAAGCTCAAAACGAAAAGAGCGCCTAAAACAAGTGACGACGTTACCTGAAGGTAAGATCCTCATTACTTCAACAATGGATTATAAGCGATGTAAAGACAGCTTATGTTGAAGCCGCACTTTGTTTCTTACGAGCAGCGTCACTGTAACAAATAACGTTAGTTTGCTGTTGAAACTTTTACAGAGGTTCCCCATGGCGCGTTCTCATAGTGACAGATTTAACAAACGAAGAGCAAAGCATGTACGCCAGGGACAATGTCGTTTTTGAAAGATAGCACTAAAACAAAGAAGGCATGCGACCAATAAATTATGTCGAGAAAAACGAAAATGTAGAACAATACAATATGTTAAAAAATGAAAACAGATAAAACCAGACAGGGGAAGAGTGACAATTAATTAATTAATCAATTGTTGTTTAAAAGTGTTCACAGAGTTTCCATCTTTTATAGCCATGGGAAGGGAGTTCCATAGTTTAAAAAAGGCTGAGCTGCCAATTTTCTTATTTGTGTGAGAGTTTTTATTTAAAACGCCGGCAGCAGATGATCTAAGTGGCCTTGAAGGATTATAAAACGACAAAGATTCAATAATGTAGGCCAGTCCCAAACCATTAAGAGCCTTGAAAACAAGTCAAAGAACTTTAAAATCAATCCTAGAAGACACCGAGAGGTTCACTTAAACTGGTCATGTGCTCTTTGTTTCTTGTTCTAGTTAAAAGCCTGGCAGCAGAGTTCTGAATGAATTGTAGTTTATCAATTGATTGTTTTGGAAGACCGGTAAGGAGTGAATTACAGTAATCTAAGGTACTTGAGATAAATGCAATGCGTGAACAAGTTTTTTGGCATCTTGTTGTGCTAGGAACGTCCGTACCGTAACAATATTTCTGAAATGAAAGAAAGCTGCCTTGGTCACCCTCTTTATATGGGATCTAAATCGTAAGTCTGAGTCTATGATGACACCAAAGGTTGTGACTTCTGATTTAACTTGGCAGTTTGGAACCGGCTCTCTTTTTGATTGTGGGCCAACAAATTAAATATCACTTTCTTCTCCTTTTTTCATTTTAGAAAGTTTTTCTACATCCACTTATTGTTTGCAGTTAAAGAACACCTTTAGGCTTCAAAATAAATCTCATTACATGTCTACATACGCCAGTGGAACAACATCACTCCACCGAGGCCTAATGTCCAAACTGAAAATAAATTCAATTTCTATCTACTGTGATAATGGATTATCTCAATCATAAATATACAAATATCCAACTTTCTCTATGTAGCCTTACTATAATTACCCAGAAAAGGAGACAAAACACAGACAAATAAAAATGATGATAAATAAAATAGTGTGTGGTCTCCATAGAGGGTGCAACAAGCATTGTTAAGCCACATCAATTAAATATCCTTCACTAAACAATAGATACCTGCAAACACACATATTAAAGCAAAGGAATCGCATAGCGCGCGCACACACACACACACACACACAATGCTATGTTGCTAGGCAACACAGTCATCTGGAAAGTAAGTTGCAATTATTAGTGAGTTTGTTATTATACTCGCCTGTCTGAACGTCATGCTGTGAGACTTGTGCACCGCAAAGTCCTCCACGGCATGCTCTAGGTTCAACTTCCTGATCATTTTCAAAGCATAATACAACCAGTCCACTCTGCCTCAGTGCCACTGCACTCCTCAAATGTTTTAAACATTTTGAGCTGAAAGGTCTCACACACCTTACTTGACGGTAGATGTTTTTCAGTGGACGCAAAAGTCATTGAGAGGATCCACCTTGAGCTTTTTAGCATTTCAGCATGCACCTGCTGCACATGTCACGCAACATTGTGGGTGTGTTTGATTTGGGCCACTTGCCATGCTTGCCGGGTGGTTCATTAAATCAGTTGTATAGGTAAATGCAACCCTTTTCCAACAATGTGGAGGTACAATAATGCTAACCACAATGCTAACTGTAATGATGTCATCCTTAATTTTATCGCGTCATTGTGCATTTTGCTACAGTTCATTAACTGCTAGTTAGTAAGTGTAACCAGACTTTTGAGTGTATAGTTCTATGACATTGTCCCACCCCTCGTAAATGCGAGAGGCTCTGTGCGAGAGAGAGCTCTCTCTTCTGGATTGGGTATAGCGAAAATACATCATCAATGCTTTAATCTTATCGTGAGTTAGAAAAAGGAGTTGATGAGATAAGAAGTGTAAGCTAACCTTTTATACAGCCTAAATAAATAGGAAATCTATTTCTTAATTTCTCCAATACCGTGAGCAGAACTGACCTTATCAATACTACGGCCTTTAATAATTCAGCCCCGGTGCCTGTTTAATACCAGTACAGGTTTCGTGAATGAGTGTGAGTATGCCTAACCCAGCTGTAATGTTTACTCAGGTTGAGTCTGAAGTTGGGTTTTCAGCGTGGGACACTCGGTATAATTATTTGCCGAGGTGTATTGATAGACGGTACTGTAGTTCAGGTCATCCAGTCACAGTGAGGCTCACCATGTAAGTATCTCCCTTTGGGAGAGGTGTACCATGGTTAGCATTGATCAGGCCCTCTTGTTTAGGCTACAGCCCGGGGCTCCTCAGGAACAGCACAGGGATAAATTGCTGCTATAGCTCAGCTCTCTGCCTCCTCCTCAGAGAATCGGAATCAAGCTTATTGCCAAGTAGGTTTTCACATACACGAATAAACATCACAATCTATCTTATGACCTATTTTTATGATGACAAGCATGCCCACTTTCTAGGATTTCATTCAGTCAGTCACTGCGGTTTCTTAGAGGAAATCAAGGTTCATTTATTTGTCATTCTACAACACAGGGCTGCACGATGAAATGAAAGTTGCAGCCCCCATACATACTGCACACACACAGAAATATCCAAAATCAGAATAGAATAAAAACTAAAAACAATATTAACAGTTACTTTTTATAAAGGCAGTGCAAATGTGCAATGTGCAAAACCAGCATATCAGAAAGTTCCACGTCATTTATCTATGGTGGATGAGGTGGAGTTGAGGAGGAAAGAAGCTGCTCGGTAGTCTGGTGGCACAGCAATGGATGTTAATTGTACAAGTTATTAAAACTAAATAAACACTATACTTGTGGCTGTAATTTTAAAAAGAATATATATATTTTGGAGTTTTTTTATTATATAGCAGCTGAAGAGACTCTTATCAGGTAAGCTACTGGGGAACCAACTATTGCTGTAATTTATCTGATGCGATTATTACACATTATGCAATATCCCCCCCCCATTGCTTCGAAGCCCCTAAAATGGTATTTGGGACTGCCCTACAAATACAAAGACAAAGCTGTAGTCTATTAATTTACACAACAACTTCACAACTTTAAATATCACATGACTGGTTGTGTAGCTTTGTTGAAAAGATTCTCTGTGCCCTGGTGATCTCTTCTTGACGTGTGGTTTTTAGAGGAAATCTACCTTTCCAACTAACACCATAAATTCTCAAAATCATCATTCTGTTAGTGCTTGTCACTCATTTTTCTGCTTTCATTAGGTTAAAGGTCTGTTTTAATTGTCAGGCCCCCACCGGTATGGATTCAAGTTTTACAAGTATATGTAAACCTGGCTTGGTCTGCTTGCTTGTGTCTCTGCAGTGTCCTCCTCATCACCGTGACCATGAGTTTCAGCCCTGGTCTGTCCGGTCCCCTCGGAGGCAAAAGTATCCAGGAGCAGAGGGACCGATGGGAGAGAAAACGCAGCCGAACAGCCAGAGAGTTGGTGCATACAGAACAACGCTACTGCCAACAGCTGGAGTTGGTCACCACTGTATGTACGAAGGGTTGACTCACTAGGCATCTAACAGTTCGTACAAAACTGTCCAAATAACGTATGGACCTGACTGAATATATACATATATATATCTTGCTATACCTATTAAAAAAGAGGGAGTCTGTGTATGTATGTATTGAGGGCCTCTGCTAACGTTAGAAGACATTTTTACACTGTTTAAATGATATAACGTCAAGCTCCAGACAATGTGGAACAGTGTCGGTACATCACAAAGCAAAGGCCATGTATTTAATCAGGGAAGTCATCTAATTTTTAAATTAATAGAGATGTGTCAGGGTCAGTCTGATTCAGAGCAGCATGTGCCGACATAATTGAGCAGTCGTGTGGTGCATTTGTTTGTGGGTCATAAATCAGAGCAGCTTCTTCCAATATCAGGACAAAAGGAAACCTTCAGAGCTTTTACAAGTTGGGTGGTAAATGCAAAGTCTGATGGTACGTGTGAGGAAAAACTCACTGATGCACTGCAGTCGGACACTAGACTGAAGATAGTTTCAAAATCACAGGTATGAAACTATGAAACCAGAATTATCACGGTTATCAGTATCAACGGTATCGTTAAAATGTGCCGAAAGTGTTAGAAAAGTGATACACACACTGAAATGATTTCATCAAGTTTTACATTGAAAAGCACAAATAATTTTATCAGCACACAACACACACTATCTTCTGTGAGTATATGCAATGACCCCATACACAACTTGCATAAATATAAATAAGTCTTAAGGAGACAGTGAGAGTAATTGCATCGAGCCCAAAAACTTGTATAGCAGTCTTGTATAGGAAGGAGTCTGTAGTGTTTCTCCTGTTGGAACAAGTAGCTTCCTCCAAGTGGAGAGAACAGACTTTTCCACACACCGCTGCAGCCTAATTTCTACACAATTACTCACCCTACACCCGTTCACTCCAATTAGGAGTAATTTTTAGGCCTAATGCACATTCAGTTTGCTAATTCCATTTTCACTTCAAATGACTTGAGACCAACACAGCTGTCGCTTTATTGTAAGTGTTGCGGTACAACAACATCCCTCTGTACTTGTGCTTCATATGAGCCATGCAGATACAGTACCATATAAATTTCTGGGCTGTAGGGCAAAGAACTAACAACCTCTAAGTCCCTGTTGTGAAGGGTCTTAAATGTTTTGTGCAGTCAGCCGTTGGTATCAATTGGAGTGTAGCTGAGATGCCAAAAGCAGAAAACACCTCCTTTTCAAAAGATATTTCCATTCATCAAGGGTATATCCAATCAGAGACAGTCCAGTTCAAGCTTATTAATATAAAGGCTGAGAAATAGTGTCATTTTATCTCCCGCTGTTCTCTTGTTTCTCATAGTACTTTGTGCAGATCCTGAAGGCCAAAGGAACTCTGAGACAGGACATCAGGGAAAGCATCTTCAGTTCAATTAAAGCCATTCATTCAGCAAACCAGTAAGTATCTTCTGAATAATTTAAAGAATATCTATGCACTGAAGATGGTGATGTGAGATCGTGTAAAGGCATGAGGTTCGGAGTTTGTCTCTTGCGTAAGAATGCAGTCTAGATTAACTCTTACCAAAGCATAGTCCTTATCATCTCCATTAGCAGGAGGCAGTGATATGGTGTTGCAGTGTAGACGTGTTCTCTCCTCTGGTGGATACATCACTGCATATCAGGTTCAATTACTCCTGGTGATATCACAAGTGAAGAGCACCATTGCTACCATAGAAACTGAATGACTTCTCATTGCCTAGCTGACCTGCTGTTGAAGATCTCAGGGGGCAGGTTGGCCAATTGAAAGTCAGCGCTGAGAGAAGCTGATCTCAACCAATGTCTAGACGTCAGATTGATCCAGCTGCCAATCTGCTGTAAAAACGTTTAGTGACATAAATAAAAGATTGATGTTTGAAGTTAGCACCTTTCTATATGCTAAGGCACTGGTTTCAGCTGCGGTATCCATAAATCAGTAAAGTAGAAAAATAGAGTTCAGTTCTATGTTAAAGATAAAGGCATCATCAAATCCTCACTGGATATTAGTTTTGCACATTCAGAAACAGCCTCTGAAGCATTTCACCAATTTTGGAGCTAAATGGTTGACTCTAAATGTACCTTTCTGAGTTAGTAAATTATATGTTACTGTTACCGATTACTGTTACAGCGCGCTGGGAACCGTTTCAACGGTTGAAAAGTGCTATATAAGTAAGAGTCCATATGTACGGTGCCTTAATTGTACTATCAATTGCTTCTTATTCCAGTCTGTAGTGTTCATTGCAACAGCAGTTATTTGCCATAAAAAGAGTAATTGTCTTCTAGACTATCTTCACGAAAAATCTGGAAATTGTTAGGCTTGTGGCATGCTTCACAAACATGTGCACGCACCCACAACCCTCTGCAGTCGTATAATTACACCCGATGTCGACAGTCAGCTTCTAAATTTGTGGAACCCACCAGATTTACAGTCTAATGGACAAAACATACACAGTTCAGTATCAGACTGCACAGCTTGACAAACTGGAGTGAGTTGTTGGGGTACCTTTGATTGGGAATTCCATTTCCAGACTAGCCTAAATAATGAGTGGTGTGGATTCCCTCAGGCCCTCACCCTCTGCAGACTGACAGGCTTTCTTGTTGAGAGTGCTACAATGAAGATTGAATTATGAATTACACAGTCTGATGTATTGGATAAATGGTTCCGCAGTTCCCATACATCTTCATTATGAGCCCCTTATTGAATCAATGGTTGAAACATAATGGCAAGCAATCCATTTAAAAAATGGTCCACGGAGAGACAGTGTGTTAGTACTAGACTGATTCACCACTGCCAAATGATTGATTATAGATTTTCCCATATTCTTTTCACTTTCTTTCATTCTGGCATTTGGTATACATTGGCTATCTGTGTGACAGTAGCAAGATTAATTGATAAAAAATCAGCTCCCACAGATGGATATGTAGGTGACTTCCTCATCCGTCTCTCACACATGAAATAATCAAGTATTATACTGTAAGTCTTAAAGCGTTAATAAACCGGTTCACTGTAATCAAGGGACATGTTGTAAAAGGCTTGCTGTCTTCTTCTGTCAACAAGTGTTCTGTCTCAGTCAAATGGAGGGCCTGGTGTTGAACCTACAAAAACGTATTGTTGTTGTAGTGACCCAAATGTGTTCAAAAGACCAAATATTTAATGTCTGGTCAGATTCATAATTGTTTTCATATTCCTTGATCAAAGAGTTAATGATTAGACTTTTTTAATCAGGCCAAGTTCTTGTACCGTTGCATGGGTTTAGAAGTTATATTAACATTTGAGAACATTGGCTTCTTTTGTTAAATGAGAAAAAAAGTGTTTTTTCTTTGGGGAAAAAAAACAAAAACACTTTTGTATCAATACAGTAACTTTTTGTATTGTTTTGACACTGGTACCAGCCCTGGTCAGATGTAAATCATTCATTCTTCTTTAAATGGTAAAGGACATACTAGACAAAATGCAACATGCAAGTAATGCATCATTTTTGTTGTTGTCTTTCAGTTTTGACAGAGCTACGTTTGCAGCTTCCCTGCCGCATCCCCTCTTTGTCTTAGTGTAAATGAATTATATAGCGAGCACTATTGGTAGTAACCCATTACTCAGTACAGTGTTACAGTAATCACCGAATTTGAAATTGTAATCTTTTACACTAAAGTCAGTCACTAATCCCAGTAACGATCCCTTTGATATTAACCCTTCATTAAACTCCCGGTAAGATAGTGAACAAGCAGACCCTCAAAGAATCATATTGGTCTCTGTGTGTCTCCAAGACGTGTTAGCTTGCTGCAGGGGTTGGAGGTGTGGGGAGGCTAACTCCAAAGTTGTCTTATTTACATGTTGTGTCTCCTTTGCTGACTGGCTGGTGTTAGCTACTGGTTTTTCTACATTCAGGAATCAGCTGGTTTTGTTCAGAGTTGAACCAGCAGCTTCGCTGTGAGGTCAGGACTTCTGGAGTACTGTGTGCAGTCACCGGGGCTAACGTTGATGGTCAGTAACTCCATCCAAACTGCAGGCTGATTGCTTGTTAAACCAGTCTCATTTTTGTTCCTTTTTATAAATACAGAATCTATGCCATGTGGCTTTTTGAGGCTTTGGAGTTGTTTAAAGGCTTTGATTTAGATTCTTCTGCTTCCTGTTCTTTTTTTTTTTTTTTTCTTGGTATTTGCCTCCTGTGTTACTTTGGCCTCAAATATGACCAGGTTCCATGTCAGGATCTCAGGTAGACAAAGGCCCAGCAGAATAACATCCTGAATAATAACCAGAATAACACTGGCACTACAGTCAAGGGGCAGGATTTTACATCTTCAGCAATTTTTTCAACTCATATTCACTATAATGTCACAAGGTTATTAATGTCACACATACTGTGCAATTTCCCAGAATTCTAATTCTGCTAATTTTCCAGTCTCTGTCAGTTGCCCACCATTATAAATTTTAAGTTGTAAGCAGATTTGTTTTAAATTAATAAAACAAACCACTAAAGACAAAATGCTAAGAAATGTTACCTATGGGAAGCTGAACTACCAGGTTAAGATATGATGGACATTTAATTCCAGCTGGATGGTGACTGTGTGGATTTGAAGAATATCCAGACTTGATTGGGAATCTACCTAGGTTCATCAGAGAAATATCATCCAAAAATTTGTTTTGCAGCTGGGCACTGATTCCTAAAACGAGTTGGTGATCCGCACAAAGCAGCAATAAGCCACTTGAATGGCAGAATTCTTCTGCGAGAGCCGGGCCTGTCTGCCCTGCATAGCCTAACGGTTCCCTGGTAGCAGCATGAGTGTGTCAGTGTTTGTAGAGTGGCGGCATACTGTATTCATCGATGTTTCTGTCTTTATTTACCTAACTCCAGAGTGCAGTGGGAATAATAGTAATGAATTCTGCTTTAATTAAGATTTGTTGAGATGCATAAGAAAAGGAGATGTGGATATATTGACGTGCCATGCCATTCAGTCTGCTTCTGAGTGTTTAAAGAGAACAGAGTAAAGGCAGCGGAAGGAGCGACCCAATTATCCCCAACTGCTAACATGACAAACAGGAATCAGCAACTTGAAAGAGCAGTCAGCAGATCCAGTAAGGAGCATACAATCAGCAATGTGTTTGAAAGGGGGAGAAGAGGGGGTCGTAATGAGAAAAGGCGTTGTCTGAGAGGTAGGTCACATCAGGTCATTCATACAGTTCATTGAGAGCAACAAAATGCTGCTTTATTGCTTTTGTTTTCTTATCAGTGATTCGTGGTTCTGTTTGTTTATATAATAAGTAGCCATTTATCTTTGGCGGATGCTCACACTATGTTGTAACAATTAGTATTCCTCTGTTCAGTCCTTTGCCAAACGAAGGCGCCTCTGCCTGAATTGTTTGGTCGAAGTTGTATTGGCCCCAGATGTCGCAACCGCTCGGAATTAATGTGGATTAACGTGACGCGCGCGGCATGCTAATGTTGTCTCCGTCCTGCTGCTGATGGCCAGACAATTTAATTGCGGTGGGGGAAAAAAAGGTATAAAAAATGTAATCCATATTATATTATCATAATAGCCTCTGGCAGTGAAAACGGAAACACAGTTTTTCCCGCCTTTTGCCCTCGTTAGAACTCTCTCTGCTGCTCCTGCATCTCCTGATTATGAACAGAGGCTACCTTGGTGCACAACTTCATTAAAATCTATTTAAATCAACTTCAACAGCAAAGTGCTCCTTCTTACAGCATGTACGAACAGAAGTCTCTGGGAACCTCATTAGAGAGCAGGATTGTGTGTGTGTGTGTGTGTGGTACTTTCTCTAAGTTTGGATAACAAGCTCCTTCACAAGTGTCAACACCCCCAACCAATTGTGTCCGTGTTACTGTAATGTGCCTGACAGGCAGAATGACTGCTTTGACTCTGCCTTGATCCAGTTGTTTTGTTCCTGAGTTCAGCAGGCGTGTTCTCACTACAAAGTGGCCCTGCGTGCCCTGAAGGTATACCCAACGTCTAGGTCCCAGTAAATACGTCGCCCACAGGGAGAGGCCTTTAAATGACACTACAGAGCCTCGCCTGCTAAACCTTCCATTAACAGGGAAGCAGTCCTCTGAACTTTGCTCAACCTCCGCACTTTTCCTATGCGTGTGTGCCTTTGCTGAAAATGATGCTTCAGATGTGATCGTGCCTTATTTGAGCTCCTGCATTCCACTGATGGAGAGCAGCAGTGCATTCTCAGGCAGTAATGTACATTAGCTCAAAGTCCAATATGGTTTCACTGGAGGCTAAATGCTAAGTGGGGGATACTTTGACATTAATGTGTCAAAGATCTGTGATCCAAAAAAAAACCCAATGCCACCCATACTGAAATAGTTGCTTTTGCCATGTACTGTGTTGGAGATGGGATGTGGTTGTGACTCACTTATGATGTCTGCCTGCTTGTTTTCATGACCTCAAAATAAGTGACAGCGACCCACTGAATTATAGTGACTGGGTCAGCGTGTACAAATGCATGGTGCATTTGATTAAGGATTTGAGGAAAGAAATCAAATTGCAATTTTTCTGGCCAATATTGCAATTTAGTTATTTTATATCTGAATTAAAACCAATTTGTTTGGACTAGACTTGCTCTGGTTTCTACAGGAATAGAATAAGATGAACTAAAATCCTCGCTTGTTGTGTCCTGAAAGTGTCAGATATCTGCCTCCTTCTCAGATCTCTACACATCTACATTTTAATTGCCTAAGTTATTGCTATCATTAGCATGTCAGACTGTTACCTGTCTAAAGTTGATATCAGACAATCATGTAGATAATTTATTAAGAGTAACCTATTAACCAGACAACAGCCGAGAGTGTTTTTTTTTTTTTATTGTTACAGAATTAAAGTTACTTAACTACAGCTCAGTTACAGGTTAACTATCAGTGTCAGTCTGTATCCCCCGTCTCCCCTGACAGGTGTTGAAACCCTCACTTGTTGCATTTTTTAAATATACTGGGAGAGAGGCTTCTAGCAGAATCTGAGGGTAAAGTTACGCTTTAAATACATTTAAATAAAATTTTAAATACTTGAAAACTGAACTCTTCAAGTCGTGTTTTTTGTATTAAGATGATAAATCATTCTGCCCTAGTATGGTGTTATTGATTATATCTTACCTGTTTTGTTTTTTTGATTCTTTTTTTTTGCAGATCTCTGCTGGTTCATTTGGAGAATGGCTACTTTGGCCGAGGCTTTGACCAGTTCTGTCCACATCTGCACCACTACATCACGTATGTGGACAACATCTATAATGCCAGCAAAGTGCTCAGGGTAGGAACACAGCATCTCCACATGGTTATCACAACTCTGTGTCATTTCACAAGCTGTTTATTACATTAGATGTGATTCGATTTTTTAAAAAAACCCTATGGTTAATAACTCTGGTTTTTGGACTGAATACACAATAATAAATGCATAGGTGGTTATTGGATTCTTTGTTCCTGGCACAATCATTTCGGCCGCTGTCAGTGAGACCAGCACTGCCATGGCAACACTTTCAGGTATGTTTATGCTAGCTAGGGTAACCACGTGCTGACTCCAGCGCCATACTTAACACATAGACATGAGATTGATTGTCTTTTTCATCTCCATTTCAGAAGAAAGCAAATGAGCATATTTCACACCCTGATACAGTCGAACTATCTAATCAAAGTACAGAAGCTGTGCTCATGACCGAACAGGGAAGTGTGTCATAGTGACAGGTGTGTTTACGCGGGTGACCAGTGATCAGTCTTCTGAACAGTAGATTTTTAACAAATGTTCCTCGAACAGTAGGAAATAGTACATTTGTTGAGGACTATTTTCAGCAGCAGATTCATCCACTTGTAGTGTTCTAGTGAGTATTTCTGGCAGCAGGGCGGTGTATGTCGGATTGAGTCAAAATAAACAAGTGTGTGTGTGTGTGTGTGTGTGTTCATGGTACTGAAGTACTGAATAGTTTTTGGACAACAATGGAGCTCAATGGCACAGAGAAATAAGCTACATCAGGATACACACACAACACTTGTTAGTATGATATATGCATTGATGGTTTGGCTCTTCACGTGGGATTTAGCCATCAACACAAACTATTTCAGATTTGACATGATTATTTATTTTGAGGTCAGAAACACTGTTAATAAAGTGCTCTAATTCTATGTTATTTTACCACTGACTGAAATAGGGTAGAGCTCTCCTCAGGTCTATTTAAATACAGCAGCAATGTTTATTTTGATGATTGACAGGAATGACAACATAAGGCTTTTTGTCATCCGAATGTTGACACATACTCATGCTGACACGATGTGCAAATCCATATTTAATGACATCTACAGCCTCCCTCCTCAGTCTCCTCATACCCCAGTTGGCAATCCAGCATAATGAGTGACAACAAGATGATTTTTGGGTTTGTCAGAGTACGCCTCTAGAAAGTGACATGAGATTCAGGGGTCGTCACTGATTGCGACATGTCCATCATCTGTTCACCAAGCTGCATGCAGATGCTTTTAGCAAAAAAAACATTGCTCACAGTGGATCCAGTACATGAAGTGTAGTCTAGACTAAAACATTTGTACAAGACATTTTCTCTTTAAGCATTTTCATGGCCAGATGCACAAGGAGCAGGGTGGGAATAGGGGAAATCTGTTATCTTAAACCCTGTTTGCTTGCAGTTTCTCTCGGTTAGGGGCAATATACAGCAATCCCAAAATTCTGAACCAGCCCAGGAAAAACCTTACTGTACCTCAGAAAATTTCACTTTGTGAAGCACATAGTTGTGATGGATGTCTTGTAATACCTGTGTGGCACTGAGGATAACTTCACAATTATTTTTTGTGTTGTCTTAGATCTATCTGAAGAAAAACAAGGCCTTCAGACGTTTTAAGAAACTACAGGAAGCCCGACCAGAGTTTAACAACCATAAGCTTGAGGATCTGCTTCAACTCCCCATCCAGCGAATTGATCAGTAAGATTTCTGCCTTTCTGACTACATGAACTTGGTTGGTATGAGTTAAATCCCCTATGGAATGCTGCCTTATGCTGCACAGGGCTAAAGGTTGTGACCACCGATGATGATTTGACCACTTTCTGCTCATATCACTGCAATGCGAATGTACAGTGTCATGATCCATCAATTAGTGTCATCCAAGCTGAATCAGATTCCTGGAGTTGCTCTATTTTTGACACCGACACCACCACAGTGCAGAAAGCAGCAACGTTACAGTCACTTTCAGTCATGCGTGTTGCTGCTGTACCTAGTTGTAACAAAAATACAGACAACACAATATGGTAAATATCGAGATAGGACAACATTTTATCATATATTATCGCACACCCCATGCACAATTTTAGTTGTTGTCCACTTTAGACAAATTTTAGTAATTTGCACTGATGTGAATATTGAAGTAGATAAAGTATGATGGGGATGTGCAAAAATGTAAATTTGAATGGTAACATTTTTATTTAATGTAGGTTATGCTGATCAATCAATTTTAAAGTTTAAAATGTCCTAGAAAGCGGTGGTATTTTCCCTTGCCATTGACAGATAATGCAACACCACACATGTGTTCCCATCCCCGATTAACAGCAAACGGCATCAAAAGCAAATTGAGGCATCAGCCACTATTTAGGAATATATGGTAAACATGTGAACCTTGTCAACTACCTGAAGTTTCCTTTCCAGCAGCTGAAAAGGGTAATATTTTGTGATTTATGAATTGGTGTAGGACGTTATACTGTGCGAGTCTTTCTACTGTGCGTAGAAATGTTTGCAGTTTCCGCTGCCGTATTTCAAATCCAGCTGCCTTGCAAGGAAAAGTGAGCAGCAGCATTGCTTACCACGTTTCCACGTGACGTGAGAGCGTTGGTGGTGGTACTGCACCCCCGAGCTGGTTTGCTAACCGCCGCAGAAGTAGAGAGTGACAAGAAAACATACAGGAGGAGAGTAAAATACAGGGCATGAAGTAAGACGGGGGATCAAAGCTCCAACCCTATGATCAGTGGACGACCCACTCTTCCTCCTGAGTCACAGCCAGCCCTATGTATTATATCAGGAGAGAAAAGGTTGGATTGGTGCTTCCCTATCATTTTTACGAGGCTGCATTCCAGAGTTCCACATTATCCCAGAAGCATGGGAACAGTGGGACAATAAACGGAAGGGGTTCCTTTGTTGTAGAGGAGAAAGTGTCTCAGATGTTAAGGTGAAGGGCCAGCTCATCTCAGAGACAACTTCTCTCTTGCATGATGGATGGATGTAACATTTCAAGTGCTCGGCTGTACATCTGGAGAGATGAGAAGGGCCTAATTAAGATGCAACCACGCAGCTTGATAAACCACTGTCATGATATCTGCCGCATTGGAAAGCACGTTTCAGCCCATTTCTCCTTTTGTTCGACTAATTAACAAGCAAAATCAAGACCGCGTGAAATTACAAAACAACCAAACAAAAACCTGTGCCTAACAAAAGAGATTTTGACAGTTTCTGGACACTCTGAGTACTTACACCGCCGCTACATCAAAAAATAATAATTACATCTGTCACAGAGACTACACATTGTGCAGTGCAGCGGGTGACTGGTGAAGGGAAAACAAATGGACAGCAAAAGCAGAACTCAAGCGTGAAATCTGTGACCCATCTACAGCAGCGTGCCCTTGATGGTGGAACAGCACCACTATAACATCTCCACAAACACTCAGTTTGGTGTTTTCTCTAAACTGTGAGTAAAAACAGAAATATTTTATGTGCCGTTAGTATCAATTACATACATAAAATTGAAGATTCTGGTAGTTAAATGAAAGCTCACACCCTCTTATCCCCTTTATCCCAACCCCAAATTCCTCCTGATGGTCGCTGCAGTCAGTGTGTAATTGGGGGTATCGCCAATAGCAAATCCAGAGCTCTCTTTTTAACAAATTTAAAATTTGTAACAAGGAATCATTTTTATGTAAGGGGTGCTTGCATGCATCTTGTCATATCATTAAGTTAATTAAAACTACTGGCTGGTAGAGTTGGGTCAATGTCTGTTTATTCTGATCTGGGGCTCAGTCTTAAACCAGTTTGTATGCACACTGGCTGATATGGCATTTGTCATTATGACACCTTCTGTCAAATTAAAATTAGCCTACACCAGTAACCTACGACATACAAACAGATGAGGCAATGTGTAAACACTATAGGAAAAACTTCATGGCAAAAGGTGATTACATCTAACTTGCATGCTGTAAAGGACAGTAGGGGGGATATCTTTGGCAGCTGGCATACAAAAGGCAAACCGATAGGATTGAAAATGGATTGTGCACTGTAAAGCTGATACGATCAAATAATGCCTGGATCAGACCCTATCCCCATCCTGCTTATTGACTGGGGTCATCGCCAGACACTAGTAGCTGGGATGTGCTGATCCAGGAAGCAAATGTGATATAGATGCTGCATCAACGCTGATATAGTATAGTATACAAATCATTTTGCCACCGGGCTGTGTTGCCATTATTTCAACAGTTAACTTGTTGGGCTGTTGAATGGGTTTGGACTGGGGTGGCAGCGTGTGGACATCACTGAGAGCAGATGTATGGGACTACTGTAGCTTGCAGCGGCCGGACATGCTATTGCACTCCGCTCACCCGGGACCGGTTCCCGGTATGGGTGATTGCTGCAGGGGCTGCACAGCATGGAGGATGTTCAGGCGAGTCAAAGGTCACATTTACAAGGGTAAATAACGTGAAATATTATTTTCTTGTTCCATTTATTGTGATTTTAAAAAAATTTAAAGGCTTTTGGGTAAAATAACATGATGCTGTGGATTGGTTGTCCTCCCGTTCTGCCCAGTTTTTTGCGTCACCAGCCGCCACTTATGTGTGTGTGTGTGTGTGTGTGTGTGTGTGTGTGTGTTTTTTCTATATACAGTATATGTATATATAGTACATATACAGCTCTGGAAAAAATTAAGAGACCACTCCAAAATTGCCAAGTTCATTTTACTCAAACACATACCTATAAATAGTAAAACCAGAGAACTGATAATTTTGCAGTAGTCTCTTCATTTTTTCATGTGTGTGTGTGTATAAAATCACTGTTGTATTTGACTTTCACATAATCAGTCTGCCTCATTGTCTCCAGCTCAGCCCTCTCTCACTCTGCCTTTTTCTCTGCACTTTCTCCATCTTCATCATTGATTCGTCTGTCGTTCTCTGTGAAACTCTGGAGACTCGAGGGATGTGTCTAATTGTATGATGATTTTAAGTGGCACGGCTAGATAATCATCTACGGCTGGCGCCTTACCTTGCTCCTGCTCTGGGAAAAGCAGGAAATTGTTGTCACTTATCACCATTCAAGGATGATGGATGGTGAGTAGGGCCTGGAGTGTGGATACTTATGTTGCTGCTGGGGGAGAAATAAAATCATTGCCTTTATTAAGTGGCATTCACTAGAGCCGACTGGAGCCGTCACCAGCGTCCTCCCAACTGAGATCACCATTATGACAGTGATGGGGTCTCGAGCAGATTGTGGCAGTGAGTAGCAGCCCCTCTCTGCCTGTATTGGCCGTGTTTGGGTCGATAATAGAGATGGACCTCTCATAGAGATGGCAGCAATATATCTGCTCTAAGCTGAGCACCATTTAGTATAACAAGGGAACGGCCCAGTAGTCGACTCACTGTAGCACACGCTCTACGTAAAGTCTGTGCACAACTCCACAGGTCTCGAGGTCGTTGTCATACTTGCTAAGCATTGAAAAGTGTGTAACTGTGTGTTGTACTGGCTATGCCTGATTTTGTCTTTCAATTGTCACGGTGGGATTTCAAATTGAAGGTCAGAGTTTTGATAAATTTCTTTTGAACAAATTCTGAGAGATGGAGCCTTTCTTCTGTGGCGCCTCTTTGTGGTCTGCAGGTACTTTGGTTTTTGGTTAATACTTTCTGTTACGTTGTCTGTCAACTGACCCTGTAGTTCATTGCCAAGTTTGATGTGAGGCTTGCAATAAAGCAAAGTTGCCTCAGTTATGGTATGAGACATTAACTCTAAACGCACAGACCACACTTCACAGCTGAGAACAAAAGTGAAAGATTATTATATAATATGAGCTCTTCATAATCATCTGACCCAAACAAAGTTAAACAGTCATTATTTCTAGCTCTGCACCCGAATCACTATGGTCCATGTCGCCAGTATGTGCTGATGCCTTCAAAAATATTTTTTTTGGGGGGGGGGTGGCAGTTGCTCGACGTGAAACAGTTTCTGCTTTTTGTTATCTATATTTATTTAAATTTTACTCAACAATACTCAACATTTCTACACATGATTTTTAATCAATACACCTTACATGCCAACATGCCCAGTCTCACATGTTACCGTCTGTAATGTGGGAGCATCAGATTTGCACTTGCAGCGTTTTTGAACTACCAATTTCAGAAGAATGATTAACAATAGCTGCAGTTTAATGAAAAATTCATCCTCCTTAAAGACTGGTTCAAAAGTTATCACTGCCTGTGTATACTATTATTTGCGTGTCAGAAGACATCATTTCCTGGGGCAGTTGTTTCTGTATATTTATATAAAAATTGAGGACATACTTAATTTGTTTATGTCATTGAAAAAGTGATCAACGTAATCGATAACTGAAATACGTTCATGTGCATCGGAGTGTCACAATGTATGTCTGCGTTGCACCCGATCAAAGCAGGACAACAAGTTGCAGCTAAAAAAAAACATCAACCACGATCATCTCAAGTGTGGGAGTAGTTTAGACAGACACCCAACAATGTGGTTCTTTGTAAGCTCTGCAAACTGGAAATGGCTTAGCACAGTAGTACCACTGCTATGCATTCCAGAGCTCTGTGTCAAGGCAGCAGCAAGACGGTACCGTCCTGTTTACTTTTTGTCCACACCAAAGCATGATCACTGTATTAGGATTATCAACAGGTGGAACGTGTTTTTTTTAGTCTGCTACTTAAAATTGACTTTCTAAATGTTTCTACATCACCACCATGTTAGATTGTTCCATGGTGTTACCTTTAACATATTTTCTGTTTATTTTAACACCCATGTATGATTGAGAAAATGGCTTAACAGACCATAGAATCACGGGAACTGTAAATGGAACTTTTTATTTTGAAATGTAAGTTGTTACACTTACAATTGTCCATCTCCTCCAATCCCTTCCTGTAATTGTAACGTGACGCCTCCTGGATGATGCCACTGACCATGTCAACAAAACTCCAGCTCCCCTTTTGTTCACGCTCTTCCCCCTCTTACCTCTTGTCCTCTCGGACCTTGACTTCCTCTCCAGAGTGTTCTGCACAGAGCAGACACACTGAACTCTCTTCTTAGGAAATGTAAAGCTCCTGATTCATGTGCGCTTCTGTTTCTGGCCTAACACTGTTCTTGCCCATGCATGCACCGAACACACAGGCAGAACAAAGAAACACAATTGTTCTGGTGCGCACCGACATGCGCGCACGCACACACACTTCTTTTTGTATTAGTTAAGTACATGTTTTAGTTAGATTACTTGTGTGATTTACCTTTTATTATCATTTGATAAATGAATGCTTGTGGATATACATTCTGGTCTATTTAATGTTGTATGGACAAAAGTGAATTTTGCCAACCGCTACTATTCAGAACTCCAAAACCCTTCAACCTTTACTAAGAGTATGGATGTGGTTAATTTGGTTGTAGTTATTAATTTAATTATTAATCAGAGTAAATGAATAGTTTAGTATACTTTATTTCTGAGATTGATTCATTAATTAATTGGCTATAGTTTTTATCTTCTTTGAGGGTTGTGCCCCCGAGGTGAATTTAATACAATTTAAATTCAATTATTTAATGTAAACACTGTTTACTTCTGATAGCCCGAAGTTAAGTGTAATCACTCCACATCATCTTTTTGATACAAATGAATGTGTTACACTATATTATTTTGGTGCCTCTTTAAGGTTATTAGTTATTGTTACATATTTTGGTATTCATGAAGCCATATAACCCCTACAAGTCTGTTGTTACAGTCTGTGACTCACTGTAAAACAGAGGATAACAGTTAAAACTGTTCTGTTTTGTTGCCCTCTATAGGCCTACTTTGTTTCTTTTTACGCGTTTGTAAACACGATTGACTAAAATACTGAAATATTAATGGCGTGTTTGTTCAATTTTATTTTGGGTAAATCAATTGAAAAAATTAAGAACAAGTCACATCCTAGTTGCAAAGATTGCACAGAACAGTGTTGGTAAACTCACGTGGCTACTTTATGATCAACTCTGATTGAAACATTTTTTTTTTTTTCCCCACTGGCTGTCATTTTCTTACCGTCTGTGCATATATCTTGTGCAAGATGAGATCACATTTTTTCCTGAAATTGAAGGAAAATGTTTTTAAATGCCACCAAAGAATTAGATTCAACATATTGTAACAACACACATAGATATAACCGTAATTATAACCATATAACATCAAACATGGGTTTAACACTACAATTTGTCAAAAAACACATTGTTTTGGGGACCCAGTTAAATGACCAACTGTGGGTTCCCGGGGACTCCCTACATTGAAAATATTTCAACATCACTGGATTTTGAACTTGGGGCTGCTTGACCTCACAATGTATTAACTTAAAACTATCCGATTCCAATCCTCACACTGATTTTTAAATTGACTCATGCAGGAGCTTACAGTATTAAAAGCGTCAGTTATTATGGAGTTTGACTGACAGTGTTTCCTAATATCCACATTGACATACACATTTCTCTTTGAGTAAATCCCTGTTAGTCACCCTTTTTAGTGAAAGATGACTCTTCACAATCACTTAATTTTACATTTTAATTGCTCAGGTTTGGACAGTGGAGTATCTCTGGTCTTCTGTATTTATCACTGATGTGAATTTCTTTCCTTTTTAGCTATTAAATGTGAGTAATTACCCACAAACCCATGCCATGTTCACTAACCCATGCAGGAGCCTGCCAGTGCCTCTTGACTTTTAATTACAAATTTGAATCCTTACATACATGTATGGGAAGCAAAATAATTAGATATTTTCTCCATCATCATCAGCATGTTTTATTTTTTTTTTACTGATGTGTGTGCAAATGCCCAAATGACCTGACATGTCTGCCAGGAGAGAGTGAGATAAAAGCCTGCATATTATAAAGGAATTAGCAGCTCCTGCTGCAGCGGTGGTAGGCACATCCCTTCAACAGTGCATGCTTTCTAAAGCTGTATTCTTCATTAGAATATCTGAACTGTTATAAGTATGGTTCAGATTCCATTATTGTCTCATTATCTTTGCTTTGCCGCAAATGAGCGGGAGAGGGCAGCTAAGTGAGAGAGTTCTGTTTACATTATTTGAAATGTGCCATAATAATGCTCATTAGAGTGTTCCTTTTTTGTTACACAGTTTCTTTAATTAGTTTTTAGTCTCCACTCCTTAATAAGAACGAGTGCATCCATCGCTAGTAATGTCTGTAATGCATTTGTTATTACAAGATGAGACAAGAAGAGAAAGTATTTCTCTTTAAGTGTCTCTTAATTGAAGATGGCTTAATTGGAGCTTGTTTGGCTTCTGTTTCAGTAATCGACTACAAGAACAATGCCCTCCTCCTCTTCCTCCGCCACAGACCCATGACTGTGCGCTAACCTGCTGTTCTGTAGTTCATCTCCTGTAGTGCAGCACACACACACTCTCTTGACCAGTTTCGGAGCAAAGTTTTCAACTACACCTCATGGCCTTCCTCAGTTGTCATGGAAGTAGTTTAGTTGTTAACACATGAGCTAAGTATGAAACTAAACTGTTGTGCGTGGGGGGAGATGGTAACCTCTTGTCTCTTCAAAAATGGTCGTTGTGATGTGAATGTCATTGATTTTTCTCCGGTCATCTGCCGACTGCTGGTCCATGACCGCTGACCTCCTCCCATGCTGTTAGTGATTTTGCGGTTATACATACATACATACATACATACAGCTTATGTTGTCTGTTTCTGGTGTTCATTCAGTCTTTCGTCCAGGGTTCTTGCTTTTTCAGTGATGCAGTGTTTTCCCACAGCTGTCACATGTGATGTCATGATGATGTCATTCACCTATGGAGCTTTATTCCCGTCTTTAATCGAGAGCACGCTCTTTCAGTTTGAGAGGATGATTTATTGATTTCATCAAGAATGTTTTTAGATTGTGTTAACTGTTGTTTCCAAGGTCAAGTATGAACTGTCAAGCTTAACTACTGGTTCTTCTCTAACAGCGAAGACTAGTGCAGACAGTGAGTATACTGTAAGCCTTCCTCTTCCTGTCTTTAGGGTGTACCAGCAGAGATCTTAAAGGTGTTGAATCCTTGTGACTTGTAAACTGTGGCTAGATGATCTGACTGTCCTGTCCACTGGGATGCTTCTGGCGGTCCATGTTGACTTAGCAAAGTCGGATTGGGATTCTCAGGATGTTGTGCTCTGTGTAGGAGGGCCCCTCACCATGATGAGATTCTGAGTCATGTGATTGGCTGAATGGATAATGATTAATCATAACCTTTGATTTATATTCCACTTAATCCACTTTCTGGACACATTTTGTAGCAATGTATGACAATCTCTCGTGCACTTGGATGTACAGTAAACTCACTGTCCTCGTGCAAATGCCCAAGCGCTTTGCACTAGTCTTCGCTGTTAAAGAAGAACCAGTAGTTAAGCTTGACAGTTCATTCTTGACCTTGGAAACAACAGCTGACACAACAATCTAAAAACATTCTTAATTGTTCTAGAGTGTTCGACTGTATCATGCATTGTGTCTCCATTCGGATACTTACGTTAGTAAACGTCTATGCAGTACACTGCGTACACTATATACTTCATTTCGTAGTGCGTGAATTTTGACATGATAGTGTTGTCTCAAATAGAACGGGGCTGTTGACAATGGCAACATGTGGCATTAATGTTTTTCTTTTTAATGGCAAATTGCAACCGGGCAGAGCTGCATGATCACCAACATTTGACATTGGTGCTCGCCAAAATTTCTGCCGCATTTTTGTTTGCTCACTTGACTTTTACTTTTCGTGTGGTGTTCACCGTAACAATCACGGCTGCCATTTTCATAGATTGGTGGTCCCTCCTCTTCCACTACCCATCCAAGTGGGCAACCAGGGTGAGAAGTGTGCAGTGTTCCACACTCAGCTTTTTGGCCATTATAAGTACACCATCCGGGTACTCATAGTGCACTGTTGTCACTCTTCAACACAAGTCCCATCCCACTCATGCCACCACATGGGCCAGTAGCAGTGGTGCACAGTCTGCTAGCGTCACTAATGGCCTCTCTCAGTGGCACCACTATGTCTCTAACAGATGCCCAGACTGCACAAAGAGAAGGCTGCAAAGGCAGACAGATACAGTGGAAATCAATGTCAGTTGTCAATGCACTTAAAGGTCACATCATCCTAGTAAAAAGGATGAAGATTTCTGAGGAAGCTGACACCCTTCACAGATGGAAACTGAAATTGGGTCAGTAAGTTACTAAAATTCACCACAAATAAATTGCCTTTCTTATCTTTCTTCTTGTGAATTCAGTTTTCACTTAACTTTTACACAGTAAAGTATCTCTGTAATAGGGGGCGACCGATATGGTTTTTTTCAGGACCGATACAATACCAGTTGTTAGTAATCAAGGAGAACAATAACCGATATTTAGAACCGATATACATTTGCAGTAAAAATTAAAATTTTTGGTCAAAATTTAGAATACCACAAACAGCAACACAATGCCTTTAAGTATATTTTTAATTAAATGCTGCAAAGGAGAACATTTCAACATTATCTTAAAACAAAGTGCACGGAACTCCCAGCTGCAGCAGAGAGAGAAAGTTAAAGAGGGGCTGCAAGCAGACATATGTTTAAATTATTAGTGCACAAATAAAGATGAAACCGATATGAAAGTTCATATCACAATTATAGGTGACTAAAATGATCAGGGTTATCAGTATTATCGTGGTATTGTTAAAATTTGCGGAAAACTGACACTGATACACACACTGAAATCATTTCACCAAGTTTTATGTTGAAAAGCGCAAATAAAATTTGCAGCACACACACGCTGTCTATCTTCTGTGAGTATATGCAATGACCCCATACACAACTTACATAAATATAAATAAGTCTTAAGGAGACAGTGAGAGTAATTGCAATGAGCCCAACAACCAACATAAATACAGAGGAGTCTTGTATAGGAGTCTATAGATTTTCTCCTGTTGGAACACGTTTACAGCCAATTCAACGACTACCAGATTTTAAATGAACAGAATATGTTGGTTGGGTGACTGAACTATGTAATGTGCTATCGTGTGCAATGCATGAATAGAGTCTGCAAACACCCAACACTCGAGTAGGTAACACCGAAAGCTTCAGTTTACATTATTGACAAGCTATTAGCAAGCCATTTCAACCGCCCGAGTCCCCACGTATTGAGCTAAAAGTTCACTTAGGGCTTGTGTCCATATAGCATTTTTTTTATTTTCTGAGCACCAGCTGAGCGCGTATATGGCAACATGACTATCATAACAGAGACAGAAAAGCCCGTTTGTGGGAACAGTTCGGCCACACACTGAATGTTGCTGGTCATCACTCTACGTGTTGTAAGCTTGCTGTTAGCTGTCATCCCCTTAACGTAGCGCTCAGATATTGTTGTCGTAGAAGCAAATCCCATGCCCAGTGTTTATTTTCTCTACATCTCTGCATGTTCTGCAGATGGGGTGACCATCTTCAATCTTATGCTCAGCACGAAACAACCATACTTCAGACTTAATCCTCTTTGAAGGCTGAAAAATCGCCTGACGCTGTCACTGCATTTTGCCATGTTTTCATTGGAAAAACAAATCCACGTTGCGTGCTGCACCTGCACGCCTGCATCTGGGAGACTGTTGCTAACTTGAGTTGATGCTGGACAGTATTTATCATGAGTTTATTAAAGCAGATAATCAAAGACGGTTTCAATGATGATTAAAATTAGAATTTTACCATGGGTTATCATGAAACCGGTAACCATTACATCACTAATCACAACAATGCTTCATTTATTGCAGCAAAAACAGATTTGGAGAGTTTTTAAGTTGGTCTCAACTATTGAGTTACTATTCAAATCTGATAACTGTACACCATCTATGTAATCCATGTATGGATAAACACGGGCCTTAGATACAGTTCCATTATGTCTTAAATCTCTCACAACAATATCAGAGACAGCTTCAGGATATAATCTCAACCCGCGACTACTAGCTAATGTTACCAAGGTGAGTGTATGAGCTGGCTAAATTATGATCAATAAATTAACTTCTTAAAGTTATGGGGAGGCGAACGCAAAGTTCACATTATATTTGCTAAACCTAACGTGAGTTACATTCACGATATGGTAGCTAATGTAAGTTCCAGTTGTATTGGCACCAACGTTACTCTAAGATAGAGCTTTCACGACATAAACAAACACAATTTCGTCGTTATAATTGAATGCATTCTACGCCATAGGAGTAGATCATAAGATTGTGGTGTTTTTAGCTTCAGACTGTGACTGTTCCTTTTTGTGTGTCTATGGTACAATAGCCTTCAGACCTTAATAGGCTATTTATAAGAGGAACGCTTAGAAGACTGACTCTGATGTAAGTGAAGGACAGACCACAAGCCTGTCTCTGCTGCTGCATTGTACAGAGCTTGATGCGTGGTTGCTTACCTTGCTTACCTATAAAAATGTCATGGCCATCTGTAGCTTACTTCATTACTGGGTTGGTGGGGGAAGAGGCAGCATTGAGCTAATGGATAGAATATTCATCCTGATTAGTGAGCCTCAGGGACAAACTGATTTGGGCAACATGCATCATCTATTTAAATCAGAAATAATTTTGAGTGTGTTACCAAAACTATGGTAACTAACAAAGGGAAAATGTCAACCGCCATATATGTTAAATTTATGACTAATCCAAATTAAACATAGTTTCTTAAAATAATATATATATATATATATATAAAATAATCAAAAAATATTGTAATAATCATCTTCACCACTGCTACCCGATTTCAGGGTGGAGCTCACATGTTTTTCTCCCACACTTGCTAAGTCGTAGAGTCAATTACTGCCTATTAGGGCTAAAGCGGCAGTAAATGTTTGGTTGATAGGGCATACTGGACCAAAGAAAGCAGAATACGAAACGTTCTGTACTGAACATTTTATGACGAATACATTTACTGTTACACCCCCTAGTGAACAAGGTTTTGTGATTATTCAATTAAATTCAGTTTCATTTATATAGCGCCATATCATAACAAAGTTATCTCAGGACACTTTTTTATATAGAGCAGGTCTAGGCCGACTTTTTATTTACAGAGGTAAATCTGTATCTCTCCGCTTCACCCATGGTGTGTGATGGAGCGATACCGCATGTCCTTCCGTCCTGCTGCAGTCAGGCTTTACAACCTTTCAATCACCATAGCACACACACCCAGAACTGATAACTCGCACAATGTGCAATACCGATATTCATCTGTGCAACAATGTACCTCATACAATGTGCAATACCAATACTCATGTACAATAATGTAAATTCTTTAGTTTTTGTATATATACACATATTTTTTACCTTCTATTTTTCTTTCGCATGCTATACTTATTTACTACTTGTTGCTTCTTTTTTTTTTTCACCTTTGCTGCTGTAACACTGCAATTGCCCCACTGAGGGAGTGCAATATGTTGTTTCAGAATGTGCAAGGTTCACAGAATTTACATTGACTTTGGGCTTACGCTAGTATAGCGTGTAGTGCCCTTTTGGAAGGGAGGGGGGGTTATGGGGGTGTTGGTGCCGAGTCACAGGGGGGTCCCGGGCCTTGTTGATGAGGCCAGCTGCGGACGGGAAGAAACTGTTCTTGTGGCATGAGGTTTTTGGTCTTGATGGACCGCAGCCTCCTGCCGGAAGGGAGAGATTCGAACTGTGTCCTGGGTGAGCGGGGTCAGCCACAATCTTTCCTGCACGCCTCAGGGTCCTGGCGGCGTACAGGTCCTCGAGGGAATGTAGATTGCAACCAGTCACCCTCTCAGCAGAGTGAATGATACGCTACAGTCTTCCCTTGTCCTTTGCAGTGGCAGCAGCGTACCAGATGGTGATGGAGGAGGTGAGGATGGACTCAATGATGGCGGTGTAGAAGTGAACCATCATTGTCTTTGGCAGGCAGAATTTCTTCAGCTGCCGCAGGAAGGACATCCTCTGCTGAGCTTTCTTGGTGAGGGAGCTGATGTTCAGCTCCCACTTGAGGTCCTGACTGATGATGGTGCACAGGCAGCGGAAGGACTCCACAGTGCTGACTGGAGAGTCACACAGGGTGATGGGGGTGGGTGGAGCTGCACTCCTCCTGAGGTCCACGACCAACTCAACTGTCTT
>JAVQJF010086412.1:0-11149 GCA_036023855.1 Gadopsis marmoratus
CCCGCCCCCGCCCCCATTCCATAGGCTTTTGACAAAGATGCCATTCAATTAAAAATGAATGAATTAAGCTAGAGGCTGCGTGCGTGTGCGCGCTGACGGGATGGTTTGTTGGCTTTTGGCCAACAGATGCAGTGCAGCTGAGAAGGCGTTCATTGGCTGACAGCAACATCGATCCTCAGCTTCCTGACAGGGTGAAATCTTGAGCTCGATGACGGATACAGAGCGACTTCAGGATCATTTATTCATCCCTGCAGCAAGCCATTAAAAGGGTCATCTGCGATACCTCAAGTCACCTAGACGCATGAAGCTCCACACATGTGATACTACAGCACGCAGTGTTTCGTGTCTTTAAATGGTCTTGAACCTCAGCGGTTCCCAAAGCGCTTCTGCAGATTGGTGCCATTCACACACGACGTAGCTGCCATGAAGCTGCTGGCCTCCATCGGAGCAACTCGGGGTTCAGTTTCCTGCAAAAGGACACTTCGATGTGGACAGGAGGAGGTGGGACCTGCGTGCAACCACAGCCCGCTCAAACGTCATTGGTCAGTACTCGGACTACAAATGGAATCCAGAACGCTCCGATACCAAAGTCTTGTCGCTTATCGACAGAGTCTGTGTTCATGTGCAGATATCTGTTTATGGATTCAATTTTTCTAGGTGGTGTTTTTCCTTTAACAAAACTGATGGCTTGATTAATGGTTAATCGTATACTAATGTGTTATAGATCAGTTATAAGTCATTAATAGGAACAAGTGTTGGGCTGGCTGCCCCTGATTATTCCTCCTCCAGCATGGCAGGAGTTGCTGACATTACATTTCCAAGTCCCATTGTGGTGTTTAAATAAATGATGCCTTTCAGCAGCGTGCACTGCTTAAATAGAATGTAGCAATGACATCATGGCAGTGTTTGTTTCTATTTGATAATAATGCATTAATAAATACTGGTCTCTCTAATAGGCCACCATGATGAAGAGTTTATTCAACAGTAAGCTGCAAGAGTTCATCGTTTAGCTCCAAAAGGTGAAACTGTGTCTGATCTAAACGTTTCATCAGCGTAATGAGGAAACGTTTCAAACGTACCTGTAACGTCTCAGAATGTTCAAACTGAATGCATCAGCAAAACATTCACCGTGTGTTTAATGAGCTTTTTCTGCTGCAGACAACTAAAGCATGATTCATGTGTCCAGTCAAAGCGCTGCATTAAGGTTAGAGAGAGGTGAACACTGACTTAAAGCACCAGACAGGACGGGTTTACGTTTTCTATTTTAAAGCTAAACCACCATCGTTTCCCAACCTAAACCAAAGTGTTTCTGTAGCCTAAGCCACACTCATGACTCAGGATGTGCATTAGTAGATTATTTATCAGTCGTCAATAAAGCCATCAGTTGTAGCCATTATGTTGTCTTATTAGAAAGTGTTTCCAAAAACCATTTACGTTACAACCTCTGCAGTGAGTGAACACCCACCCTCCACAGACAGATCCTGCCCCTGTGCGTGACCTCTAACTTGTCCAAGCGAACACTAATAAACCGAAGCCTGTAGCTCAGAGTCCGGCCCAACGAGATCAGCAGGGCGGAACCAAGACAAATGTGTGCGCTTGCTGCTTCATAGATCAACACGTGGCCCGGCAGCAGTCGGTGTGCTGCTGCGTTTCTGGCCACTCAGCACTATCCCTCTGCCTCACTTATTGGCAGGGCATCCCCCCTCGTTCCTGTCCGATCAGGCTGCTCCTCAATCACGTCTCAAGGGGGCGCATGCATCCTCTTTGTGGGCAAACAGTTTCTCATCATGCTGGAGCTGAATTCTCCTGGTCACAGACTGTGATTGTCGCCTAAATCTTTGATTGTAAGACGAGCAGCTGCGTCTTTCTTGGCCTGTAGGTCATCGCTCGAAACGTGATATCTGATGTCTGTGTGACTCACTTTCATTTTAATTCCTTACAAACAAGCAAATAAATAAATGAACTAACTTTTTTTTGTGAAATGCCCTCTAGCGGGCCTTTGGAAGTCAGCGATCAATGTTCCCCTCTGAGTATTGTGTTTTTACTTGTCCACCACTTTAATTCTGATTCAATCAGCTGGAAAATAAAGCACCACCAAGAGCCACACAAAAGAGGCTAATTCAGTTGCAGCTGGGGGTGTTTTTGCTCTTGTGAATGGATATTTTTGAATGAAGAGCTTTTGTTTTTTCATTTTATTTTACACTGTTAATCACTATAACCCCGCGGCCCCCCGTGCGACTGTACTGGCTGAACATAAGCAGGTTTGATTAATGAAAAACACTCGTCGTGCAGATGTCAGTCGGCAGGAGAGGAAGTGGATGTTTTCAATGTTCATTAAACGCTGGAGAGGTTTTGTGTTTTCTGGTGCTGGTCAGAAACGGCCGATTAGTCCTCGGCTTTGCGTTTGTGCTAGAAGTTTAAAAGGTTTTGTCTGCGCGTGGAAAGCGTTTGAGACGTGTGGTCAGACATTACCACAGACCTGTATAATACAAAACAATGGTAATGTAGGACTAGCAAATGTATGACATTTTCATATTCCTGCCTTATTATATTACACACGTGAAATTTTAATTTTGTTGGGGAAACAACTTTATCTACTAGATAAGGCTCCTTATACTGTGGTTAGGATTTAATGTATTACAACCTTATTATGCAGAATGTAGAAAGACCTGGTGACTTGTAACAGCAGCATTTCCTCTCGAATGTGTTCAAATACATAAATGGTTTGCACCCAGCAACAGCACATGTTATGGATTCATGTTGCGAATCATGAGGGCGTTAGCGTTAGCGTAGCGGTATCAATGCACTTGACTGGACTGCTACTTTGCATGTGAAAACAGGATGCAGAGCTCCTGACAGAGCGCTGCAGGCAGGATGTTTCCTTTGGATTACTGCAGAAAATAAAGTCCGTGTCAAACAAGTTTATGACACTTCTCTCGGGTCAAAATGTCAGTAGCGCGTAAACTCCAACCTAATTTAGAAAATACATTCAAACAGGCTGCAGGTTCTTAGAATCTTACAGAAAAGGAAACGTGAAGTCAAATGAATTGTTCATTCTACTGTCTGTCCTCATTTATTATAATTATGTAATAGTCAACGTATTTACACTGTATTTGTTACTGCATTTATTTATATATTATGTTTTGTTACCAGCTCTTATGTATTGTGTTGGGTACTTGTCTGTGCCTGACGCGATGTCGAACATTATTTTGCTGTTTAATTTGGAGATGTCGTCGGCTTGGTGGTAGTTACAGTGCTCATCAGGCGTAAGTTATAGCACATAACTCCATGTTTTTGAGCTTCAGGTTAGATGCTTACACCTGCTTCCAGCTCACTGGCAGGAAATCCAAAAAAGCAGCAGAGACGGACTCAACATCAGCCTTAATGTACATAAGTGGTGCTGATACGGCAGGCAGAGTTTATCTTTAGCAGGACATCTGCCTCATTATGGGGTCTGTCTTTTGTCTCGACTTCTTCCTGCTGGAGTCGATTAGACAACTTGATTGCTTCCCTTTTCTTTTTTCATTCCTTTTTTTAAAATCACCTTTTCTCTGGTTGTCTCCTCTTCCCCTCTGCTGCTCTTCAGGATTCCTGAGCAGCCTCTTTATGTTTGGAAGCCTTTAATTGGTTCCTACAGCTTCCCTGTTCTGCAGCTTATACTTTTAGCTGAGATGGGTTGTCATTTGTTGAGTTTCTGCTATAAAAAGAAATAAAATATAAACTTCTCCATCACTGGAATGAGTAAACTATAGCTATTTGAAAAGCGTTCAGCTGCCCACCCTTGGCCCTGCTGGCATGAAACCATGTGAATACTCTTCATTACTGCCTCCCAACATGCAGTAAAATCGTCTAGTAAAACCGAACTTGAATTTCTTTTGAATTCAGGTTTAATGAAAATACTACTGTACCAAAATATAAAATACCTATTGAACCTGCCAAGCTGTCCTTAAGGATTCAAAAGGAGTTTTACATTGATGATGATTAAAAGAAAAGGCTACAGATGCATTTCTTTGTCCTCTCATTGTGTTCAGATGTACTCGCCTGCTTTGTATAAGTGCAGGCCGAACATAATTAAGGTGACGGTCACCTTCTATCCCAGAGGGCTGGTTACGTCAGTCCTCACTCGGCTACATTAATTGTCATCAGTCCGTCTCTAAAGCCGTCGGTTGGCTCCGACCAGAGAGCTTGTTGGATAAATGAACATCGTCTGAAACCTCCAAGAGTTTAAGGGTTTTGTTTTCCAGTCCCGAAAAACTGGGAGTGGTTCAGAAGGCAAAAGTGACCGTTTGTGTTTTTATCCCCCCAACACTTTCATATTTGGGCGCAGTGACTTCCTGAACTCCCCTGCACATGTAACTCCCAATAAACACAACTTGAACCTTTTAGTTTGAGTACAAATAAGAAAACCGATGACGTGTTTATTAATCAGCAGTGGAGGAGACGGGAGCCATGCTAGCCGTTTCCCCCTGCTTCTAGCCCTTATGCTAAGCTAAGATCATCCTCTCCTGGCTTTAGTTTCCCATCTCACTCTCTGCAGAAAAGCAAATCAGCGTACTCCCCCAAATTGCTAACTATTCCTTTCATTTGTTCGACCTGTTAAAGACTGCCGGACCGGAGCAGCCGGTGTTCCAGAGACTGCCACAGGAAGGAAGTGCTGGCTAAGCATGTAATCTAGGTGTGTTTCTCTTTCAGACATGAGAGAGAGAAGAGTATTGGCTGAGAGTGACTAAGCCATAGACAAACCTAGAAATAGTCCTTAAAGAGTTGGCCCTTGCCAAAGTATATTATGCAGCTCTTAATTTAGTGCAGAAAGTTCTGCTTAGTGCCAGCGAGCTACTCTTGATCAAAGTCATTAGTCACTTGATTTGGACTCTTTGCTGCTGAATAATTGAGGCTGTGAGAGGATAAAGGATTTGACTAGTTAAGAGAAATAAAGAGAACTCCCCTGTTTGATAGAGGGACTGTAGGCGGAGAGAAACAGAGAGGGCAGGAGGAAGTGAGAGACGCTGAGAAAACGGAGGGAAGAGAAGAAATTAGAGAAAGATTGAGAGGGAGCGAGTGTGAGTCTGATTTATGCTTTGTCTGCTCGTGGCTCTGTCCACCACAGCACTGATGAAACATTTAACACTATACTTTCTGTCGGACTACCACCCACGTTTGGGGAGGAGGAAAAAGTTTCCCAGACTCGGGGAACTTTTCAGCCTCGTTTCGTCGCAATTTCCAGGGTTTTCCTTTCCAACGTACGGCCATTCATTCAGAGCGTTCTTCACTTCCCTTCTGAGCATATATCAAAAAGATAATAGTGCTTTGATTTATGTTATCTTGAGATGATGTAATATACAATCAAATGTTCCGTCTTTTGTACTTGTTTTCATTTAAAGCCTTCGGGTTTTGATTTATACCAGCAATTCATCCACTTACAGACCTGTGATGTATTTTCTGAATGCAGATCCTGAGAATGTGTTGAAGCCACTCATCAGTGTGGATCAGGGGGAGGAGCCTTTCCACCCACCCAGTTAGAAGAGATTAAGACCTTTTTGGAAATGGGATCCGAGCCACATTTGGAGGTGGTTTGCATTGAGATTCCCATCAGATATCTACACATGCGTCTCAGTTGGGATCGTAACGCAAAAACACACAACGACGACGACGTTGTCAAATGACGGCAGTGCGTTTCAACAGCTGATCGGCTCGTACAGAAGTCAGCTGGTCATCTCGTCCCTCTTGGTTTTTTATGTTTTCGCCGTTTCATCAATACAAGAAATTACATTTGTGGGAAGTAGCTCACGACCATCGTTCATGTTTTAAGACGCTACACATGATATCCGGCTACAAACAAAGCCTGAAGCTAGAAGTGGCCCTTTAGAATGGACGTACAGAGAGTTGTTGCTATGGAAACGATACACCCTCTCAGCTCGTCTTGTCGGGACTCATTTGAAGATCTGATTTGAGTAACAGATTTGATTTTCCTGCAGTCTGAACAAAGCCTGAACGGGCTGAAAATACCTGCCCAGTAATATGTAGGTTTAATTTTTATAAATAAGGGTCCATTAGAATGTAGGACAAACAGCCATTGTCCCAGTGTGGGTCCACTTTATTCAGCAAAATACCGTGGATGCAGGGGCGGAGAGAGAATAAAAATGCTAAACGCTGAGCTTTCTGCTGTTTCACAGCGCTGCATCCATCACGCTGCGAGTCGCCACTGCAGGCTGATGCTTGTGCTGCTCCGTTCTCAGCTGTTGTCATGACGCGTCAGGACGAATGTGCAGCAATATTTGAGTATTAAGATCAGTTGCATTCAGGTGCATCCTGCCTGAAGGCCTCAGCATGCGTCAAAGGAACTGGTTTTGTACGACGTGTCGCTCCAAACGCCCACACGCGAGGATGTTTCCGATGATGATACGACGAGCACTCTGCAGCGGACTGATGCCTTTAGAGATGGACTAATGGCAATAAATTGATCCCGCTGCAGTTTGTAAATGAGCAGCTCTTAGTTCAGCTGAACACCTGTGGGATAAACAGTACACCAGGCAGAAATACACCAGACGATTCAGCTGAACGTCCCATTTATCTCCATCGAATTACATTCTGCCAAACATGAGCACTTCACTCGCACGACGAGGTGACAAATTAAATGAAGTGTGTCACACAGCACTGACGCCACAGTCGCCGATCTGACAGATTGTTGTGTCTTAGTCTGGTCTTCTTCGGCCTTCAGGTCATGTCGGAAATGTAATAAAGATAGATTCTGCTGGGAAAACTGGAAATGTGGGTTTTTTTATTATAATTCTGCGGCGTCCGAGGCTGCAGCAATAGCTGTAAATCCATGTTTTTGGGCCGCTGGTTGAGAACGGCTGTTATAGTGTCCCACAGGTGACTGTACAGCCAGAAGAGCAAAGCAACCAACACGTGTGATATCTGCTGCTGCTGCATTCGGATGTCTCTGCGATTCCCTAAATTCGTGTACATTTCATGTCTCCAGTCATCAGGCTGCTGGTTAAGTTGTCCAGCACAAGGTGCCAAGCACCACAGCACACGAGTACAAACGTACAAGCAGAAGAACAAGGTTGTGGCCACAGAGGATTCTTCATGTCCCCCTTGTCCAGAACAATCGTCTCAACATTAAAAGTTACATTACAAATGATATAGTATATAAATAGTCTTCCAGGCGGAACAGCAGGGCCCACCCGGAAACGGGACCCGGACCCGGAGCGTGTCGGCTGCTGGAATTGTTTTTAGGTGAAGTGTTTGAAGCAAATGGAGCAACTGGCATTTTCTCTGGGAGTGATTCTGTAAAAACCTGTTGTAGAGAAACGTGTCCGTGCTTTTATCTCCAGCAGGCTGCTCGGCTGTGATGGACAGCTCACGGGTCAGCTGGTCCAGAACGCTGCAGCGTGCAACTCCAGTTCTCACATCGCTGCCATGGCTGCCAGTTTCTCACAGAATCCACTTCCAAATTATGTTGCTTTGTCCATAAATCACTCAACGGTTTAGGTCCAAGAAACCTATCAGCTCTCCTGACCCAGAACTGGTTCTGGATTACTGGCTGTTCCCAGAGTCAGAACCAAGCTGCCTTTAGCTTTCGGGCTGCCAGACGAGCTACGACTTCCAAATCCAAGCTAAAGACCAACCTGTTCACTCCTGCTATTAATTCACTTTGTTTTCAATCAAATCCATGAGTTAGTTTAATGTTTTTGCTCTTGCTTCCTGTGCTGTTGCCTGAAACACTGTGGGTGTAGAAATGTGCTCTCTGACTGAATCTGCAGCGTCTCGACTGATTTGCTTTGATAAAGTAAAGGGTGAAGTGCGGTTCAGTGGATATATCAGTGACACGGTCTTTGCTGCAGACTGTGGATTTCTCTTCTCCAAAGCACCAGATTAGTGGAAAGAACTCCTCCTTTTGTGCTTTGGTGTATGTGGGTTCGTAGTTTTAAACTCGCTGTGTAAATAAAGTTGCCTTGGCATGCCTGCAGAGATCACGGAGCAGCTGGGCTGGCAAACATCACCGTGCTGTATAGAGTTTACTGATGTCGCGTCTCACGCTTTGTGGAAACTGCAGAACTTTTCCTTGACATTTAGAGCCGACAGCATGCAGATTTAGCACATCTGCTGCCACCAGGGAAGAGTTGAAGGTGCCTCGCTGTAGCTTAAACTGCTCTAAAATTCAATTGTTTCTGCCAATCGGTCACGAAGATATCTCTTCTGTCTGGTCTGTTAATATCTCATGTGTTTCTATTAACAGCAACCGTCCGAATACAAGACTTTCTTTGAACCAAACAGACGTCAGTGACGGATAAAAGTATCTTACGGTGGTTAAGAGCAGATCACTGATGACTGCAGTCACCTTTCTGAGATCTGTTCTGGAGGGACGGGACAAAATATCATTGATCGTGATAAACATGTTATCTTCGTACTGTTTGCATTTGATTTAAACATTTGATAGGCCCTTACACATTTAATTCTGCAGTTTGGTTTTCTTTTAGTTTTCACTTTCGACCAATGTTTTGTTATTTAATTTTAACAATCCCTTATTTCATATTATAAGTACATTAGATTGGTGTTTAATTCACATGTTAATTAAAATCACACACGTTTTTGCAGAATAAAATAAAACAGATTTTTTTTCTTCTAAGAATGGACATTATGTCACATGGAGTGTAAATCCTTGTCTCTGGTTGGTTATTCCTGCTGTGAGCAGACATGTGACCACTTGAGAGAGTAGTCAGAGTGAGTCACTTGATAAATGTGTTTTATTTCTCACCTTCGGCTACGAACTTGGGCTTTTGTTATCTGTAATTCTTAGGTTTGATAAATATGTGTGCAGCTCTTTGCCTCTCTGCTCTTCTTACATCAACACTCATGATTACTTCATTTCCAGGTGGCCTTGAATCCTCCACAGTCTTGGGCATCATGACTCATTCAGATATTGATGATTACACAGTTTTAAATCACTAGTTGACTCATGCCTCCCCCCTGTCCAGGCTGTGAGAGTGACTTCTGGGGGCCCCACTGCAGTAACCGCTGTCAGTGCCGGAACGGGGCCAAATGTAACCCGATAACCGGAGCCTGCGTCTGCACCGACGGCTACCAGGGCTGGCGCTGCGAGGAGCTCTGTGACCCCAGTTTCTACGGCAAGGACTGCCTGCAGGAGTGCCAGTGCCTCAACGGCGCCACCTGCCACCATCAGACTGGCGAGTGCCTCTGTGCACCTGGGTACACCGGGGCCTTGTGAGTAGCTCTTCGGCTTGTTGTTCATCCTGCTGGATGTGATGCATCTCTGTCACTCAGACAGCCCCCTCCGAATTCTCCACACGTGTTGATGGGCTTTTACATTACTTCTCGTTTGACGTGCAGATGCAGTGATTTCCTAAAATGTCAGGCGGGAAGGAAATTATGTTACAACAATGGAAATTATCTTTATAACATATTCTACAATAGGTTTTATTACAGGAACGGAAAATTTAAATGGACGTCACTTTAAAGGCACTTTTCAAACTTAACGGTGAGCAAAGTGCTTTTACAGATCGGTCTCATTCACACTGACGGTGACGTAGCTGCCATGCCAGAAATATACCAAAAACTAATTTGACTTTTGTTGTTTCAAATGTGTGAGTAATGAACTGAAACCCCATAATATGCTGATTACTACACAGCTTTCGTTTGCAAAACAGCAAATTCACCAAAAAGGTGTTGAGTTCTCAAAAGCTCCTCATACAATCAACACAATCACACACTGGCGTCCAAAAAGCAAATACTAAAAACACTCGAGACAAAACCCAAAACTCGGCCCTTCTCTTCACACCTTGCATGGTTTGTAGTAGAGAAAAACAAACCTCTGCTGCTTTTTTCTTTTCTTTTTTTTACCAACCAGTCCAGGGTTTTGTAGCTCGGCATGTTCCCTTCACTTTGACTAAATTCTCTGTGATTCTCTCTGAACTTGGTCCTCTGACCGTCCAGCCGCCGTGTTCTGATGAGAGAAGAGACGAGGTGACAGTTATTAGCCCGTTATTACTGTTCGCTCAGAGCAACGAGCTCAACTGGCAGCAGTGAGAGCAGCTGGAGCTTGTTTGCCCTGGGTTTGGTCTTCCCAACCTTATTGCTGGAGGTTACTGGGGCATTAATGCAGAGTGAAGACTTGCAGACACTACTGAGGGCCTTTCTCAGGTCAAAAGATAATAATTAATATTCTTAATAGTTAATATTCTTCTAATGAGACGGCAGGATTGAGCATCATTCAAAAATAAGGCAGTAACGCCCAGGGCTCTTTGCAGTCAGGATATCAGTCTCCATCAAGGAAAACACGCGCGGCCTTAACTGGAATCTAGCAGACGTTTACATGGCATTTCTTTTCCTTTGTTGTTATTCTGCCAAACCGACACAGCTGATCCTCACACAAGAACTGAGCCAATATAACAGACGCAGCTTTTCTCCGACTGAGGATGTTTTCTATGTGAGAGTTGTGTGAATGGAAAAAGAGAACCGAACAAGAAGCCATTAAAAGTTAAGTGAAGGCATTTTGAAGTGCATCAGAGGAAGGAGGAGGGAGGAAAACAGCTGCAACGGTAAACGTAGTAACAGGATTATTTTGCTATTTTCTAATACTTTTATTTGTTGTGCTTTTTGTGAGTTCCCCTAATAAGAAGATGCACTTTAGTAAATGGAGACATGTATTGTTTTTGGATGTGTTGCATTAAGGCGCTGTCTGTGATTTGAAGCTTCTCCGTGAAACGTCACATCTTCTGTCTTTGTTCCCTCCAGCTGTGACGAGCCGTGTCCTCCAGGAAAACATGGCTCCCAGTGTGAGCAGCGCTGCCCCTGTCAGAACGGAGGAACGTGCCACCACGTCACCGGACGGTGCTCCTGCCCCGCCGGCTGGGTGGTACGACCCGCCGCTGCACATCCAACCGTCTGTCAGAGCTCAGCTGATGTGATATTACAGATTTTTGTTGTTGGTTTTATGTTTATTCTCTCTAAACAACATAGTTATAATTCAGTTCAATTCGGTTTTATTTATATATACTATATCATAAAGTTATCTCATAGCACTTGTTAATATAGAGCAAGTCTAGACCAACTCTATATGTATAGACCCAACATTTCCACCATGAGCAGCACCAGGAGACAGTGGCAAGGAAACACTGCCTTTAAC
>JAVQJF010086425.1:0-21684 GCA_036023855.1 Gadopsis marmoratus
TCGTGTTGTGGTTTAGTTGCCGTTCGACCGCTCCTTGTGTGCGGGCCTTTTGGTTAATCTGTGGGATCCAGTGGTTTTTGCCTGGTTTCTATGATGACTGGGACATGTGATCGTCAGGAGGATGATGTTATACATTCACCATCTGGCCTGTAGACTGTCATCTCCAAAATATCTCTTTCATTGCTCTCATGGCAGACATCCCTTACCAATGGAAGGCCACAATCCGTATTCTAATTGATCAATTTTTTTTCCATACAGATTTTATATGGTGTTGATGGAAGCATGGCCCTGCCAAACGTTGATGTCACTACAGTTTGTATTATAAGTAAAATAAAAGCAATTGGGGCCTTTAATAAAGCTGTCAAATCCAGTCAGTTTAATTTATATAGCCCAAAATCAGGAAATTGTCTTAGACGGCTGTGAAATCCGTGCAACATTCAACACCCTGTTTTCTTAGACCCTCTAATCGGGAAAGGACAACCTCCTTTAACAGAGCAAATAAAGGAAAAACCTCAAGAAGAGCAACAGAGGAGGGACCCCTTTTCCAGGATGGACAGACGTGCAATAAGTGTTGTACATACAGAGTAAACAAAAGTAGCAGTATTAGAATTACAATATGGAGAAACTGAATGGCAATATTAAGTAAATAATGTACCTAACACATTAAGTAAACATTAAGTGTAAAAGTCTTTCAAGAAAAATGTGAAAGAGTGAAGACTGGAGTGAACAAGTGAATGTACACAGCTGGACCCAGTGCAGCATTCATATTCTGTTTCTACATATGAAATCCTGTGTGTTTAATAATGCATCCTCCCATCCAGCCAGCCAACATGGCAGGTTATAGGCCTGCAGGTTATTATACTGTTTGTGTGTGCTTGTGTTTGTGTGTGTGAAGGCACGTGCACCTCTGTTTGTATTCTTCCACGAATCAAACATGTAGCATCCAGCAGAAGTCTCTGATGTCTACTCTATCACTGAACTCAATCTGGAGCTGCACGTAAACCACACAAGCAATATCAATGACAATATATATACAGTATATGCATCCAATGTTTACACAAATATCTCATATCAACTCACATCTACTGCAACTGATAGCTGAGGCAATGCCGTGTTTCTGTTTGGTCTTTACTACAAGAGGAGTAAGCGAGATGGAGTCGGAAAAGGGAAGAAACTGTTTCAATCATGATGTGGGTCGAGAATAAAATGATCTGCTGTAATATGGGAAAACAGAAGATAGCAAGACGAAATCATTTGTATTTGAATTGTAAGAGCGTATCGGAGTCTTGTTTGTGCATTGGCGAGTTATCTGTATGATTGCATGTGAATGTATGTGTGTTTGTTGGCCAGCGTGTGCACGTGCATGTGCACGCTTGGGACAAATAGAGAGGGTCTGGAGGCTAGGCTCAGGTTTACACGCGTGTGATCAGACTAAGCAGGGCTTAAAAGGGCCAGCAGTGGGATGGAGAGGAGAAAATAAGGGTGGAGGGAGGTGAAGCAGGGGGCTTATATTGTCCTGGAGGAGGTTTTCGGGGGGGTGGGTTGGGGTCGGACGGGAGACAGCAGGGATCCTCCTCGCCTCCTGGGAATTGAACTTACAACCCCCTAACCTTCCTCTAGCCCTCTGGTCATGGACTTGAACCCTGTAACCCCCTGATGGACAATCTGTTCTTCTCCCCAGCCTCACTGCAGTGCTGTGCATGCCATTTGCGGATAAATAGACTGTGTGTGTGTACAGATGGACACTTCCATCTATGAGTCAAGTGTTTGGTCAGTTGGCCATGGCTTTGACGCTGGGTCTTGCCCCCTTTTTATTTAATGCTTGTCAAACAGAAGAGGTGAAAAACGAAGCCTGATGCACAGTGGCTTGTTATTTTAACTCCCAGATTTTTGCCTCCTCTTTGTTGAGATTTGTGTTTTGCAAGCTGGTGTGAGAGGCGATTTTATATTTTATTTTGCACTCATTGGAATAGTCCAACAGAGTACTCAGTGTGATCAACATGGGCTCTTTGTGGATCCCAGCTCTCATAGGGTCCCTGTAACGAGGACAGAAGGAGAGAGGTTTATGCATGCTTGGACCCGGCTTATTCTTCACCTGTCAACAAAATAATTTTCACCTTGGAAAGAAACGGAGATACAGTATAGGGAGGAGGACAGGGCAGGGGACAGGTAGTGACGGGGGAAGAAGATGGAAAGATGAGGAAGACAAGAAGAGGATGGGGGCTGATATATTCTTCTTATCCATTTTTTTTTGCTCTCCTTTATTTCTCTATTTCTTTCCTTGTTTGTGTTTGTGGGCTCTGCTTATCAGATCTCAGCTCCATTCAGGGCCTCTGTCAGGGGAAGAAGCCAGGCGCCTCCATCGCTCTCCCTCATTCTCGTGCTCTCCCTCTCCTAACCTTTGAGAATAAGAGCCTTGAATTTGAATTTCAGAGTGAGCTAGCGAGCAAGAAAAGGGTTTAGAAGGAGGGGGGGGCTTGGGGAGGGGGGCGATGTTGCAGCCGCGGTCGTTGAGAAAAGGCCTGCTCAGCGCGTCCCCCGGCCCCCCCCCTTAGAGGGGCCCCGATCGATACAAACTCGGAGCAATAAAGCTTTCCCCCTGTCATCTCTGCAGAATACAAAGCAGAATAGAGAGAGGGAGAGAGAGAAAGAGAGAGAGAGAGAGGTGAAAAGCTGTTCCGCTAGCCCGACCAATTTCCTAACCCCCCTCCTCCTCACTCTCTTCACCACCACCTCCCCAACACACCATCACCACCACCTCTATCACCCCGTTTCCTTGCCTCCTTTTTATCTATCTTTCACCTCTTTCCCCAAATGCACAATATATCCCCCTGACTGTATAGCTGAGCAGCTATCTCTCCATAATAAATACAGCATGAATAAAGTATACAATAGATTCCCCTTTCCCCCAACTATCGGAGAGAAAGGTAGAAAGGGGGAGATGAGGGAGGTAAAGTGGCAATGGTGGTGCTGGTGTGTGTGTGGGAGGGGAGGGAGTAAAACAGCCAAGGAGTAGGATGGAGGGAAAAGAGGAAGGATAGTTGTATCTGGGGATGAAGTGTGTGTGTGAGAGTGCGCGTGGAGGGGGGAGAATAGGAATAAGGTAGAGAAAGGGAGGGTGGGACAGGGGGGAGAGGGAAAGATGGATGTAGCGATACAGGTAGAGAGGAGGTGGAGGAATATTGATGACGAGGAGGAGGGTAGGGAGAGGGAGAAGCTAAATGTGTGGGGATGGGAGACAGAGACGCGACGCCGACAAACAGCAGTCCCTTGAATTGAGAGCCAATTACTGTAATTGTAATCTGGATTCAAAGCATAGAGACACAGCACTGACAGCAGACACACACATGCACGCACAAAACAGACAAAAGAATGTGTGTGCGTGTGTATACATCTCTACATGCTGTGTTGATTGTTTCGGCGAAACTGCAGATGTGCATGCATTTTGTGTGTGTGTGTGTGTGTGTGTGTGTGTGTGTGTGTGTGTGTGTGTGTGTCCTTGTCTCCATTCTTCTCCACTAAATGGCAGAGCAGGAGTCAGCCTGCCAATCAACTATTGTACTCTTGTCAATTTAATAATATTTCTGAGCGCTGACCTCTGCAGCGCTACAGCCATCGCTCTATATATATGTGTGTGTGTGTGTGTGTGTTCCTATATATTTCTCTGTCTCTCCCTCTTTCACCTCAGTCTAACCCCCACCTCCTCCTCCTCCCTTCCCCCGGTCCCTGTCTCTCATTCTCTACTTTATTAGAAGAAGATAGCGCGAATCCTTCATCTCTCCTCCACTAATTCTCTCCGTTATTGTCCCTCCGTTCGGCCCTACCGTCTCTCTGCACTCCTTCACTTGTGTCCTCCTTTCTTTTCTCACCGTGATCTATATTGCTCGCCCTTTTTTTTTTCTACCTCCCTGTCCTTTCCTGTTATGCTTTAGCTTTCTCTCATTCTTTCTTCCACTATATCACCTCATACAGATTTTGCATCCCTATCTTTCCTCCCTCAGACCTCATCTCTCTATCACCTTATCTCAACTTCCTCGCTCTCACCCTCTTTTCCTTCTCTACACCGCTGATGTCCCTTTTCCAGGCCAACTCTTCCCGTCTCATTTTTAGCATTGTCCCTTTTTGCTTTTTTACCATCATAGGCTAATTTTGTCAACTCTATGCCCCCATCATTCCTCTCCCTCCCTCCTTCCTTCCTTCCTCATCCCTCTCTCCCTCCCTCCAAACTGTTCGTTCCCTGGGGAGGTCAGTAATAATGGTAGTGATGGAGTGAGAGAGGGAGGTGCGATTATTGTCTTGTCGGGAGTCAGAGGAATCGATCGGCCCAGAAATATGAGGCGCGAGAAAGAGCCGCTGTGTCAGATACAATAACCACCCGCTCCCGGGGGCTTACACACATACGCACATTTACACACACACACATTTAGACACACACGCAACATACAGACACATACCCGTATTTGACATGAACATACACATTTATTTGGTTCGACGCAAGTGCAGACACTGACACGCACGCACACTCGTTCCATCTTTCTTTTTCAGTAACACAATACACACACGTCCCTCTTCTTCTGTGGTGGAGGAGAGTAGCGAGGCAGCCCAATCATCTACATGCTTTGATCTGAGATAAAGCATAGAAGCAGATCTGTTCTGATCATTCTTCATGCACAGATAAAGGGCAAGTCGAGGAAAATCGCTCACACACCTTTCACTCACGTAGCTATAAACAGACATAAACACACACATACATGCGCACGCCGCACACACGCTCACACTGAGACCTTTCACTGCTGTTGCCTGGCAACGTGTCCGAGTGTCCAATCCGAGCAGAGAACCGTGGCCAGTGATGTCACAGCTGCTGCTGACCAGTAGGTCTGAGAGAGAAAGAGAGACAGATGAGGAGAAGAGAAAGTTTGAATTGGAGAAAGGAAAGGGGGAAGGTCGTGAAAAAAAAGAGTGGGATGATGATAAGAGGGTATGAAGGAAAAAAGACAGAGCAGGTGAAGAACAGGCTGAGGTGAAAGAGGGGGCGTGTGCGCAGAAAGACGATGGTTGCCATAAGAAAATATGAAGGCTAATTCTACTGTCTGCTGTGTCAGTGCAAGTGAATAGTGAGCGTCTAAAGAGGCCTCAGTGCACCAGTCCCTCCCAGTTGATCTGCCGCTCTTGTGCCAGAAGAAGAAGAAGAAGAAGAAGAGGTGAGAGGAGCAAAGAAAAGATTTGAGCTTCAACCTTGGTAGCGCTGTGGGAGAGAGTGGTGTCTGTCTAGACAAGCCCGGCTCCCTATGGGCCACCGAGATGATATAGAGAGGAGGGGAAGGGTGTGAGAGAGGGATGGAGGGGTGGGGGGGCAAAGGAAAAGGAGCGATTGAGAGGTATTAGGACAGGAGAGGAATAGGTGTTGTAAAGGTGTAGGCGGCATGTATGTGTGTGTGAGATGGTGCAGGTCCCATGATAGCCAACACTGTGAGTGTATTTTAGCCCCTGCTGCTTCTCATACAAAACCTCAACCTCTGTAGTCTCCACACTGCTCGACCTACTGTTTATAATCCTGCAACTCCTCATGGGGCTACACTTGTGTGCGCGCGCGCACACACACACACACACACACTAGACTGGATTTTAAATCTCTCACCTTGTAAAGCAAGAGTCTTGCTGTTGGACTGTGCATAGGACTTGGTTTGTCCATCACTGAGCCCTGCTCTGTCCCCTCTATGAGAAGAGGAATATGATGGATTATATGAATTAGAGCCAGTGTGTGCTCCAGGCCAGAGGCTGCACTAGATATAGGAGGACCGAGCCGTGGAGGGATACTGAACTGGTTTGGAGACCTCAGAATTGTCCCTGCAATGACCCATTATGCACAGAGTCTCCTCCCACCTTCCTCACCCCCAGCTAACATCCTTTCTCCAATCCTTTTATTTCTGTCTCTCACCATCACTCTTTCCCTTCTCCTTCATTCCCTTCCTTTATTTTTTTTTAACTACTCCTCTTTTTCTCTCTCACCCCCTGATTTTCCCTCCCTGCCTCTCCCTCGCTCTCTGACAGTGGAGTGATTGATGGCGCTCTAGAGGCCTCAGCCTCCCCCCCATCCTCCTCCCTGGGGTCCCACTATCACATTGTGTGCGTGTATATCTATGTGTGTTGGTGTGTGTGTTTATTATGTTGCACACATAATTCCTGGTGGTGAGCAAAACACACTCAGGGTAAACATAGCTCATATTTCCTAAAATAAATAAATAAATCAAAATAATACTATTTTTTATTTATTTACTGTATTCTCCAAGTTTTCTAATAATATCACAGTTTCTTATGTTGTATGTGTTAATATGTCAACTTCAATTGAGACCATTTGCCATCGGCCCAATATCATCTAAATGGAGTGTTACAAGGCTTGGTTTCCATGGTAACCAAGGCTCCTTGGGGCAGGAAGGCCCCCCATGGCCTTGAACTGTGCAATACGCACACACACTTAAATTTACCACCTACTGGAGCTACTCAAACTAATATGCACACACAGATGCACACGCACAAAGACATACACTTTAGTAGTTACGTGGGTAGATTGGAGTTTGAACAAAGGTCACGGCCAAAGCCAGGCTGCCCAGTCGACCTCTGACCCGGAGAAACGCCCCTTCCCCAACATGCAGTCTGTCAGTGTCCTCGGACAGGCCTGGCCAATGGGTTCACTCACACACACACACCTACAAACACACTCTCCGCTGATTACTTACAGGTAGACAATCAAATCTGACTGTCCATGCCCTGATGAAGGCCAAAACATTATCATGAAAATAATTAAATTGAACAGGCCGTAAGCCCGTCTGGTGTCCAGCCTGCAGATGTTGGGCTGCGATATTAGTTGTTTTCTTGACTAGAGAAAAGGAAAAACTGGGGAAGCAAATCCTGCATGGGCTGTAACAAATTATTTTCATTATCAATTAATCTGCAAATTATTTTCTAGTTTGTGTATAAAATGCTCATAAAACCCCCATCAGAAGAGTCCATTTGAGATGTTTGGCATTTGGAAATCTTGCTTGAAAAATGTCAGAATTGATTGATTATCAAAATAGCTAATTTTCTGTTGGTCAACTAATCGTTTCAGCCCTAAATCTAGCTGTTTACCAATAATATTGTGTATTATATTTGTGAATCTCACCAAAGTTTCTGTCCCTTATTGTCTTGATGGTAAATATATATTTACATGTGCCAGAACGCTAGTATTTTGTATGTATGTGAGGACAGATTAAAAACAGATGTATAACTGAGGGCACCTCCAGTGCAGTGCCATATTCACTTCTCTGTGAGCATCTATCCAGCAGTACATTGGGCTGTTGTAAATCACCACATAAAGTATTTATAAGGTTAAACTTGGGAACTCTGCTGCCGTTAGCTTTTGAATTAGTGAACTCAGACCAAGGGAGAAGAAAGGGGGGGGGGGGGTGATCAGTGATCTGCCTCTCTCTCCTCATCCATAGATGGAGCTTGTTTGTTCCAGGATTAGAGAGTCAAGAGTGCCACCTTGTGGTTGGCTCGGCCTTCTGTGAGAGCTGCACATCGGCACTTTCAGTTTTGAAAATCTTGGCAATATTTCACTTAAAACATGCTATTGTGCTTTCTCAAGATCATTCCCCATCTTCAGATTTTCACTTATTTAGCAGCTTCTTAGTCTGTTAATCCCAGTGGGCGGCACCGATAGAGACTCATATCTTGTTTATCTGCAATGTTCCACTTTCATGCCACATCTACCCGCCACTTGTACCGATTCATGGTGTGGCTTTCTGTGGTGTAACACTGTGTGCAGCCCACAGTGTGGGGTGGTCAGTGGTACAGTGAGCGTTGTGACGGAGTTTTTCCTTCCGCTTGGGTTGGAGTGGAGCTGTGGCTGGCAAACGTAGCGGAGGATGTCTCACATCTTCTCTTGTTGGTGTTGACCTCCCGTGACAGACCACCTTACACCCACCGATTTACTCACGTACAAACAATCCCACAGTCTGTCACAGATATGACCGAGGAGAAATGGTCGTGCCTCATGGTAGACACAATGGGCTGCGGGAGCTTAGAGTTGAGGAAATGCTCTGATCAGTTGAGGTTTGGATAGATTTTGAAGGTACACTATACAGTAGGTCATATATCCTGCAAACGTGTCAAACGCTCTTCGGTCAGAATGTCAAGCATGCTGTTTTTCACTTTTGTGTGAGTGTGTGTGAGTGGCTCTTTCCAGCCACGCCATCACTTTCCATCTGCACCCGTCATCCCCCTCTTTTTCACCTCCTCTATCTCTTTGATCTCCTCGCTCACACTCTCTCCCACTCTCTAACCTCTTGCGTGTCCCCCTTTCTTTCTTTCTTTCGTTCATTTTTGTATTTTTCTCTTCCTCTGTGCCAAGTTCCTACTCTTCTGAGGCTTACTTCCTGTTGTGTTGCAGGATGTGGGGAGGAGGTGGGGCTAGGGGGTGTGTACTGAGCGAGCGAGAGAGAGAGAGACAGATTCTTTTCATGATTTAATACACTCCTCCTTTTTAGTTAGAGAGAGACAGCGAGGGGGAGAGGGAGAGTTTTTCTTTACGTAGCGCGCACACACACTCTCACACAGACACAGATATGACCAAGACAGCAGCTATAGCATCGAAGGACTTCTCCAGTATGTGGTTGCCAGGTGAGTGACTGTCTCTGCAGCCTTCTCTTTGCTGGCCTACCACGACCAATTAAGCTTTGCGTGAGAGAGAGGGCACTGTGTGTGTGTGTGTGTGTGTGTGTGTGAGAAAGAGAGTGAGTGAGAGAGAGAAAGAGAACTGTGTCTATGCTGTTGATTAATGCCAGTGGGTCTAACAAGTTGAGCTAATTAGAGAACATCAAAGAGCGAGAGGTGGTACGAAGAGAAAGATGTGGATGGATGGAGGGGGTGATGGATGGGTGGACGCTTGTCGCAGGCAAAGGGAAAGGTCAGACACCTCACCAGCCCATAGCATGCCTCTGTGTGTGTGTGTGTGTGTGTGAATACTGAATGCTAAAAAATCTTGAGGAAAAAATAGCAACGCACGTGAAATGTCTTTTGAAACCTTTTGAACTGGTAATGACTAGCCAGCGTTGCAGCTTGCATGTCTCCCCAGTATTTTTTTATTTTGTGATTATTTTTCATTTGTCATCATAAAACACCTTTTCTTTTATTCTTTAGCACTACGGCAGTGTGACATTTGTGTCCAGTTTATAGATATGTAGCTGATAAGGTTTCTTCCCGTTGCAACTTTGAAACCGGTGGTAACTTTCTGTGTCCGTGTGTGAGTGTGTGTGTGTGTGTGTGTGATGGAGGGTGGGGTTGCACTGATTATTGCTATGCCCATTTTCAAATGTAAATTTCTGCCAATGAATTCAAAACACATTTTTTTTAAGCGCTCAGATATAAACATACTAAAAAAACGACCTGCAGTCGAAAAGGGGAAATGCCTAAAATAATTGTCTTCCTCAGTATTTTAAAATTGATTTCTAAACAAAGCCGAACACAATGTGACTCTTCTTACCTCACGGCCTTGTTTTGGTGGTCCGCTCAGGCTGAGAGATGTGGCAGTCACACTCTCGTTTGACCAGCAACAAGTTACATCGGGCTGCTAGCTGACTCACAAATTACCAGAAATTAATTTTGAAATGTCAATTAGCTCATACTTCTCAGTCATTGGCATCCTGATATGATTTCTAAAAATGATATGTCTGTTTGACGATGTGCATTGTTTATCAATGAGTTGAAAATCACGGAGTCACTTCTTAACCTGTTGTGGTCCCTGCTGTGACCTTTTGTAACTTATCCCGACCAGAGTGAATCCTCAGCACCAAACAAACACTGGATCACAATGTAAATACAAACAGAGGTCCATTTTAGTGTAATTCTTTAGAAGGGTAATACAAAGTAAGTGTAAAATGTAATAATTAATTTTGCTCAGTTAAAAATGATGAGGCATTATTTTTACATGCTACTCTCTGAGTCACATTAAGGTTCAGCAGTTCTATTAATGTATGCCAGAATTATAAATGAATAAATGAGGAATATTAGGTGTTGACTTTGGCTGCACAGAGGCATTTCCCCAATTTTAATTACAGGCATCATCAATATAGTCTTCTCACCTCCCACATTTACACAACCTCACTCATCTGCTCAAAGTGCTTCCAAGCAATAAATGAAATTATATTTTCTTAAAATTAACATAATTCTGCATACAGTTTAAACTGTCAGGGAGGTTCTCATTTGCAAAGGCCATCTGCCTATATTCCAGCAGCATTTGCTTATATTCATAAGGTGTCTGATATTTAGCATTTTAAGTCTAGTAACTTTGTGTGTAGTCGACATTACAGATAGACATTATCTTAACACTGACAAAAGCAACACATGAAGTGTCACATCCTTCATGGTCAACCTGCTGCTGCTGTGACATCTCAGGTCTTTCAGTTTCTTACTTTATTGTTAGATTTTCCTCTCTTCTTAACTCTTCAATATTCTGTCTTCATCTACATATTCATTCTTATTTGTTTTTTTGTTCAGCTCCTTATTTCATCCTCAAATGTTGACATCAACTTATTTCTTCCTCACATCCTCGTGCAGATGTGCTGAAGCTGTTGAAATGGATAGCTGACTCTTTGATGCCTGAAGTTATAGATAGAAAATTTTCCTTTGCAATCGAAATCGGCACCCCTCAGCGCTGCTTGGTTGTTGTTTTTTTTTTTTTTTAAATCCGTAGTTAGTAGGTATGATGACTCCAGTTCCCAGACACCCCCCTTGGCTATGGGGTTGTGTCCTGAATCACGAAGTGGGATTGTGGCGGGGTGTTTGAGGGGTTTGCAGCTGAGTTTCATCTCAGCCAAAATACCCAGAGGAGAATAACAGAAACAGTCCGGCCTGAGCACAGACACCCTTGTTCCTTTTTATTGCATCATTTATTCATGACACAGGATTATACAGCATTAAATTTGGCCTGTTTAAGATACAGTGAGTATGGTGTAGCTCTCTCACTGTGTCAAAGATTAAGCTTAATTATGGACAAAAAAGATATTTAACCTTCTACTGTATATTAGGTTTATACCCCGTAAACACAGGCGAACTAGGGGCCGCTTTTGAGAGATGCTACCTCATATTCTCATACTAATTTAGACACATTTGCTAAAATTGTAAAAGTATTAACTGCGTGCACATCTGCTCTGTGTCAAGTTGTGTTTGTGTTTGCAGAGTGAAAGAGTGGGAGGTTTTTAAGAGTGAAAGAGAGTGAGAGAGCAGCAGGCTAATATTAATAGCCTCGCTGACAGTAAGTGTTGGGTTTAGCACTCTGCGATCAACCCAGTACAAGGGGAAGTTGGGAGAGGAAGTGAGAAAAAGACACAGCATCTTGATATACTGTCCCACTACTGTATTACTGACCACATTATCCACCACGGTTCTGTCTGCAGGCCATTTTGAGCCATGAATCAATACACACCTGTCCAGCAAGTGAGCAGTGCAGCACTATGGGGACGTCACATTACAGCTGTTAAATGAGCTGGACAATCGCTTTATATGGTGGATTTGGCTTTTGGTGTTGTACACTGCATATATTGATGATTGTTGACAAGTGACACTTATTAACTCTGTTTTGCGTTTTAATGTGTTCAAGGTTTAAATGTGTGCATCTTGAGAGGAAGACAGTATTACTTCATGGTGTATATTCAGTGGTTTTCCATCCGGCATTGAGCAACATAGGATAGTTTCAGCCATGCCAAATAATACCAATATAGCCACATGTAATGTTGGAATAACCACATGACCCTAATAATAGATTAACCAGATGTTTGCATCCACGTGGTGACCAAATTAGCTTTTTGCAAAAGTCCATTTATTTGAAGGAAATCCTGTGGTCAGTGTGTGTGTGTATGTGTGTGTCTGTTCCCTAACTCTGGGTTATAGCCAGTGTGGCGGCAGAGAGGAGCTTTTCTAGCTAATCACAACTTCCCCCTTCCCCTCAAGACACTGCATGTAAGTCTTCTGTTCTCACATCTGTTTCACTGAAACAAAGGTGTTTCTGCAGCTGAATGTGCTTCTGATCAGGAAGTGGCTCATTTTATCTATACATTTGTGCCTTTATAATAATTGGCACCAGGTCAGTGGTGGTCAGTGGAGCAGGTGTATCATCATCTCTTTCATGTGTCACTGCTGCCCCCCAATGGTGAAAACCATGCTTGACCACCTGCCTGTTGGCTCTGAAGAGAGTCAAATAAGAGCACTTTCTGTATTTTGGTGGTAAAAGCACAGCAATACACTGATGTACACAGTGCCAGTGCTCTCTTGTCTGCAGCGTGAGAAGCAAGAAGATGAAAAAAGGAGAGATGAAGGGGAGAGGAGGGGGTGAAAGAGCAGTGAGAGAGAAAGGAGGAGGGAGACTGAGAGTCTATTATGCAGGTGGGAGATATAATTAGTTGGTCGTTGGGTAAATTTGCATGTTTTCACAAAAGGGAAGTAGCTGTGTGTGTGTGTGTGTGTGTGTGTGTTGTGAGGGAGAGAGAGAGAGCATGAGAGAAAAAAATGTTTCAAATGGACAGAACAAAAAGTTGCCTTACAGTTTGTGGTTTCAGACAAATAAAAAAGGCATGTAGTGAGATGATACCATTGGGTGATTAACACAACTACACTACTACTGTACACACACAGAGAGGTATTCAGGCATGTACACAACCAACCACACACAAACACACATATTCTCTCAGGTCTCTCCCATCTTTCCCATATGTCCTACTCTCTGCTGCCAAAATGCCCCAATCCTTTTAAAATAAACAGAATTAAAGACTTGAATTTCTTGCCTCTCTCCCTTCACTTCTGTTGACATAGGGACTGTCCCAGTACAGTATAAACCAGGAAGTGATGTGGTCTTGTAATGAATGACACACTACGTGAGACATTTTTAGTACCGAGTTGCTCCCACGTAAACACCTTGAGTTAAATTTAGAACAAGCAAGCACCTTGGGTCGACCTACTCTTATGTTCAACCACTGATTGGAAAGAATGAATGACTGTGGGCTGTATTCAACTTGTGAATGATTCAGCCACATTGTTTGGTGTACAGTCTGTGACCTGAAAACAGTCAGCCCTAACCTATCTAAGATCACCACCCTGGCCATCCTCTTTCCCCTTTCGTCATCGAGATTCTGATCATCTGCTTCATAAATGTCTATTATTCTGCTGCTGTCTGCATTTTGCTGTCTGACACAGATTTAAGAATCAAAACCTGCTGACTTATTTATCTGCGTGTCTTCCTGTTACAGATATCAGGATGTCGAAGGCACTAGACGTGGAGAAAGTAGGGGCTGACTCACCATTGGAGGGCACAGGTAAGATGTGCTGCTGTTAGTGGCAGCAAATATACAAGGTACATGTATATATTGTATATAAAAAGTTGTACATACGTAATATCATATATCGCAGTTGTCTGTTTTTGCGTTTGTTCGCTAACACGTGATACAGTTCTCACTTTTTCCTTTGCCTCCCACGCAGATTCAGAGCGGAATGGACCTGAATCAAATCACCAGGTACATCTGACTGCTGTGATCGTTATGTCTATCTCCCACCTCTTTCACCTACATAGCTGATGCACCACAAAAGATAACAGTGCCTGTCAGATTACTTGTAGGGCTTATTGTTTCCATTATCAATTAATTTGTCAATTCCTTATTATTTAATTCTTTAGCCTATGATGATGTCAGATAATAGTGAAAAATCACAGTTTCTCATTGGCGAAGGTTTTGTTCGGGTAACAGGGCAAAGTCCAAGCATATTCACCTGACAATGAAATAAAACTTAAATAAATAAATAAATCATCACAATCATCACATTTAAGCAGTTCTAAGCAGTGGCCGATAAATCACTAAAACAATTGTTAAAAAAAGTAATGTTCAGTTGTTAAAACAGTTGCAGAAGCAAAGAATATAAAACAAAAAAAATAGATGGGCATTTGTGGCAGTAATTTCTGATATGGGGTTTTTATTCTCCTCCTGTAGGCTCACTCAATGAAAGTCAATCCCTTTCCTCTTTCACCAACCATGAGCAGCAGCAAGGTGAATGTGATTGTGTGTGTCGGCGTGTGTGTGTGTCCATGTTACTGAACTGCCTGTACGTGTCTGGGCCTATGCTTGTGCATCTTTTATGTTTTAACATTACACAATAGGATAATTGACAGTATAGCTGCCTCAGCTTTGTATTCATTGCTATGCATTCAATTGCTGTTTTGTCGTGCTCGACGTTGAGGTCCATAGTGTGTCGACTCTCCACCCTGCCTTGAATGTAAACAACTTCACATAGAGTACAGAATATGATGACACTCTCCCTTCTTTCACAAAGAGCACTCAGAATAAACCTACAACGCTACAATTTGCCAAAAGGCATAATCTTAATTTGTATGCCACAGGAGACATGCAAATCAGCAAGCTGGAAGTAGCCCCCCCCCCCGCCTTTTCCAGGTCAAACATGCCTGATCCTGGGAGAAAGGACTCATTCATCCCTTTGTGCAAGAAAAAGACTAGTTAACCTGAGACAGACTTGTGAAACATTTCTGATCAGCTTACTGACTCATGTGCGACTCATTATTAACATTACTTCAAAAATCTAAGTAGACAACACTGCCTATATACACAAATACACATTCAACCCTTTACACCTATCATGACCTTAAATAACCAGGTAAGATAGTTTCTAATTGGTCTTTTTGACCAGTTCTAAGTTTTTGATATTTTCTCTCATTTTCTATGATTGTGTTTTTAGGTCAGGCGGCTACAATTTATGTTGGAAAGGAGCAGTGTTATTACTCTTTTCAGCAGTGGGATAATTGGAATGTTCTGGGGGAACAAAGTGAAGTTGTGTTTTGGATACATGTATGTTTTTTTTCCCATTTTAAATTAACGTTCCTTGACATTTACCCTTCTGTTTTCTGTCTTCCACACAGAATAAGATGGAGGAGTGCGGTGAGATGTCCCCAGCCCTTCCTCTCTCTCACGGCCCGACCCCCTCACAGACGGCCCTGCAACATACACAGCTCATGCTGACCGGCTCCCAACTAGCAGGGGTAAAGCTGCCTTACAGCATATGCCCACAGACGCGCTTTGCTTTTACCTTGCTTGCTTCTCTTGTGCTGCTTTTTGAACTCCTTGTTTCCTTCTCCTCTCCTCTCTTCCTCTTTCTCTTCGCCAGTTGACAGCTCTGTTGCCAGCACAGCAGCAGCTGTTGCTGCAGCAGGCTCAGGCGCAGCTCCTGGCTGCAGCTGTGCAGCAGTCCAGTGCAGCCCACGCCGCTCATGCTGCCCACGCAGCCGCCCAAGCCAATCAGCAAGCTCAGGCAGTCGCAGCAGCAAATCAGCAAGCCCAGCAGCAGCAGGCAGGACAAACAGGGCAGCAGGCCCAGTCACAGTCCCAGGGACAGGGACAGAGCACACAGGAACAGACATCCCAAAGTGTCCCTGTCCCACCTCCTCCACCCCAGCTCACCCTCTCTCAGCCAATCCAGCTTACTGCCCAGGTACTGACTACCAATCAAAGCCACTTCCTGATGAGCAGCTTGATTGAGGAACCCGCAATGGAACAATTCTTCTTGCACGTCTATTGTATATTTCATGATTCACAGTTTCCACCTTGCATGAATGCACACATTTTCCATTTCTTTTCTCTTTCGTTATACAATAACCTTTTTCCCACTACTTCTATGTTTCCTGTACGTCAAAATCTGCTCCTCTCCTCAGCTGGAGAATGGTACTAACACATTTATGTTTGACTGAGCCCTCTGTCTATCCTTATAAATTCATTCATTCTGTTTCTGATCTCTTGATTGAACAGGACATCCAGCAGTTGCTGCAGCTTCAGCAGTTGGTGTTGGTGCCCGGCCACTCTATCCCTTCTACCCAGTTCCTTCTCCCCCAGGCACAGCAGGGCCAGCAAGGTGGGCAGTCCTCTTACTGGAATACTTGTTTGTGTTTTGGGGGTTGTTAATACAAAATCTGCCTTTTTTTTGTCATAATTCTAGTTGTTAATGTGCTTTATTTGCTCAGGACTCCTATCGACACCAAATCTTATTCCGCTACCTCAGCAAAACCAAGGGAGCCTGCTGTCTGCTCAAACTAGAATGGGACTCCAAGCACAGGTATGACGATACTTTTCAAGCTTTAGTCAGTGGAAAAGGGAAACCCAGTCTCTGCACCAGTGGTAACACACTTCTCTCTTTCCCTCTCGTTCTCACGTTCTTTCCTCTGATGCCGTGCCTGCTACAGCGAGATAAGAGCATGGAGGTGAGCGGTGGTGGAGGCATGACCACGGTGTCCTCAGTGACCTCTCACCCCGAGGAGCCCAGTGACCTGGAGGAGCTGGAACAGTTCGCCCGCACTTTCAAACAGCGACGCATCAAACTGGGCTTCACACAGGTGAAGACACCTACTGTGCACGTGTGAATGTGCACTGAATGTTCTGTGTTCTGACTTGTCTAAAATGTACTTTCTTCTTGTATCGCTCCACCAGGGAGATGTTGGCTTGGCCATGGGGAAGCTGTATGGCAATGACTTCAGTCAGACCACAATCTCCCGCTTTGAAGCCCTCAACCTGAGCTTTAAGAACATGTGCAAGCTGAAGCCGCTGCTGGAGAAGTGGCTCAATGATGCAGGTGAGCTCTATTCAAAACAACAGTACTTTACATTCAGACTTTCATTCTGTCATATGTTGACGAGCATAATTAGTCTGACTTTCCGTGTGTTTATGTTTGTGTACGTTTGTTTTCCTTCTTCAGAGACCATGTCCATTGACAGTACCCTGCCCAGCCCCAGCTCCCTGTCCTCCTCTTCTCTGGGCTTTGACGGCATTCCTGGTCGCCGCAGAAAGAAGAGAACCAGCATCGAGACAAATGTACGCGTGGCCCTGGAACGCGCATTCATGACGGTATGATGATTCACCTTGTTATTCAGTGGAGAAATGAAGAAATTAAAATTCATTAGAAATGCGAAGAGGCTGATTTTCTGATTATCATTCACTCCTCAAATTAGTTCATATGCTTTTCTGGGATCAATTGATTTTTGACTTGCCAAAGTACAGAACGACTTTGTGACAGTCCCCCCTCTCTCTATATCTTTTTTTTCCTCTCTCTACCCTACCGATCGAGGCAGATGACCGCCCACCCAGAGCCTGGTTCTGCCTGAGGTTTCTGCCTGTTAAAAGGCAGTTTTTCCTTGCCACTGTCGCGTAGTGCTGCTCATGGTGGAAATGTTGGGTCTATACATATAGAGTTGGTCTAGACTTGCTCTATGTTAACAAGTGCTATAAGATAACTCTGTTATGATATAGCGCTATATAAATACAACTGAATTGAATTGACAACTGATCTCAGCCTGCAGAGGTGGTATATGTAAATTAATTGTAGTGATTGTGTAACAGAAAAAGCTGTAATGACCCTAGGAGTTTCATGAGATTTTAAAGCATCATTAATACGGGAAATTCGTCTGTTAAGGCGTTCTTTTTCTGCACTACTCCAGATTCTGCTCGTTGTGTTAATACAAATTATATATGTGTTGGTGTTTCTAATGTTTTGCATCATGTGGCTGAAACATAGCACTGCTGAACTGATCTGAATTCCTGTCTCCCTCCATGCCTGCAGAACCAGAAGCCTACCTCAGAAGAGATCCTGCTGATCGCAGAGCAGCTCAACATGGAGAAGGAGGTGATCCGGGTCTGGTTCTGCAACCGTCGGCAGAAAGAGAAACGCATCAATCCCTCCAGCGCCACCCCTCCCCTGCCCAGCCAGCCCCCCACTGCCCAGCCAACGCACAAACCGCCCTGTTACAGCCCTCACATGGTAAATATCCAAACTTGACAGACATCACTGTTACGCTTTAATGGACACAAATGCATCGCAGTGTATTGCAATGAATAGTTGGTAATAAACCCTGTTAATCAGCTGTCTGTGGTTTCAGAAAACTGAACCTCTCTCTCTCTCTCTCTCTCTCTCTCTCTCTCCAGATGTCCAACCAGCTGTCGCAGGCCGTGACCAGCCTCAGCACAACAGTGACCACCATGTCCCCTGTCTGTCCCCTGACTTCCAGCCTCACCTCCACCCACCCCTCCCTCAGCTCCGCACCCTCTCCGGTGACTCCTCCCCCTCCTCCCCGCAGCACGGCCAGCCCAGCCACTCCCAGCCACAGCACGCTTAACCTTAACACAAGGTAAGAGACAATAGACCACCTGGGATTCCCAAATCAGTTGCTTCACAGCAGTTATAGGCTCAGGGCAAATGTGGGGTTTTAAAGTGTTGGTTCACCCAAATTGTGAAAGAAATAACAAATTCAGATAGTTTCCCTTTCATTTGGCCAGGTTTTTAGATATCTGTCTCTAAATGAGGCCAGTGTGCTTTCAGAAACTGACAATCCAACATTCACACCCATTTCATGCAGCCTTTGACCAGGTGTGAGGAGGTGGGAACGTTGGCAGAGTTTGAACTCCATTCTTTACACAACAATTTCTGTCACTTTTGATGTGTGTTTCATTTGTTCAAATGTGTACAACACTAAGAATGCCTTCCAGGAGAGTCTGAAAACGCATGCCATTATCCCCATATTTAATCAATTATCGTCATCCTCTATGACGGCTGCCTTTTCACCTTTTCGTCTTCAAGTGTGGCTGTTCGAAGTGGTTGTATGACATGTCATACAAACAAGTTCTTTTTGAGCAATCCTGGCCCTGAGATTTCTGCCTCCACCCCAATACAGTGGAGGTGAATGGAGTTTAGTTTGAAGAGAATTTACAAGCAACATCTCTCTTTCCATTTAACGCCAATATATTTGCTTGGCAGCAACAATCTCAAAGATGGATATTGCCTATTTTTTTGTGATTTGGGAGAACTGACCCTTTACATTTTTCAGCTATATCTGGTTTTCTTTTGAGGTAGCGTTCATCTGAATCATAATATTTATTAAAAGATCTGTCTGTTTAAACACACACTGCATCTACACGTAACAACACATTTCCATAACCATGCTCACCATGAATACTGCACTGCGCCATGCTTGGTTCATCTGCAGTTTTAAGTTAAATGGTTGACACTGCATACACACACACACACACACACACACACACACACACACAGATATCTCAACATGCCATTGGGCGCCACTGCTCCCCCCCCGGTGCAGCAGTGCTTTATAACCCTGTGCGTGTTTGTGTGTGTGTGTTTTTTGTGTTCACAGCTTATGGCGCATGGGTAAAAAGAACGGTGACGTGTCTAACTACATCACCGATTTTGCTGCAAACTTGAGGTGAATGCGACAGAAACACACAACAAACTACAGCACACTTTTGTTTAGCACAGAACGCTGGGTTCTGTGTATTGAATCACTTCTGTCCTTTAACATAAATGCATAGTCAATGTGAGTTTTGGTGTTTTATGACATTCCCCAAGATGTTCTGTTTCTTTCTGCATCTCTAGCCTCTTGTTTACAGCCAAACTGTCAGCAAACTACTGCTCTTTTTATGTGCAGAGCTGAATTTGTCCTCCGCTTGTCCTTGCTGTTAAACCTGCTTTTTTTCTCACCTTTTTCTCCTCTGCCTGTCTGTGTCCGTATATATGCTTGCTTGTGTGTGTGTGTGTGTGTGTGTGTGTGTGTGTGTGTGTGTGTGTGACACAACAGGAACACTGTGATGGGAGTTAACACAGGGATGAACCAAGCCCTCCTAGGTAACAATCCCCTGGCCACTATCCAAGGTGTGTGTGCGTGAGAGAGAGAAAGAGAGACACTGAAATGGGTTTATTTCAGGAGAATCTTAGCATCAGCACCGCTGATGAACAGAATATAATTTAGAGGTCAATGCCGAAGTGGAGGTTATTGTTTCATTACTGGAAAAATGTCAGGGTCAGAGAATACATACAAATACCCAGAAGAGAGTTCTAAGCACACTGACAATACATTTCCCTCCTCTCAAACCTTTGTCTCTCACACACTCCCACACACACACACACATAAATGTTCAAACTCTAGCCACATACTGTACACGACACATCCCCTCTCACAAACCCTCCTACACTTGAGAACAATACAAGAATAGCACAGGAGTGAAAAACAAGTGTACGATCCTGCAGAAATGACCACGGAGCAGTCCCGACCACCGTCAGCAGAGCACATTTTTAATCATCCTTTGTGGTGCGAGGGTGAGCAGAGGGAGAGCGATGTGTTAAAAAGAGAAGTGTGATGATGAGTAATACAGTTATGCATGGTAGGTGAATCAAATCACACTGGCAGACTACAGGCCGGAGACACGGATGAACAGGCAGCTGAGGGGTTTTGCTCATCCACAGTATGAAGCAGTTGAGACAGAGAGATTTGTAGGGAGGAAGAATGGACTTATTTTTCATGTGTCGCCATCGACATCAAGTGTCTTGTGTGTGTGTGTGGCGATGGTTACTTTGATGTGGGGTTTGTGCATGTGCATCTGTGGTGTCTCACTCATCTTTAGCCTTTCACCTCTTCATTTCAGCATCGGTCAAGTCAAATTCACCATGAAACACTTTAACGTGGATGAAAGCGCTGTTGTTGTTTATTCGTGTTTATGGAAATATGCATGCCACTAATGGACACGATGACATAAAATGTGTAAACCATCAACTTTAAACATCAAGTTTTTCAGTCACATAGCAAGAGCTACATTTTGGACTCACCATTTCACACCACTTTGATGCCCAGCACTCACACTCCAAGAGATCGATCGCTGAGGAGGAAGAAATAACAGTTTCTTCACCAAAAGTAGCCTCAACTGGCCCTAATCCAGTGCATCCACAAGACATTTTGAGCTTTGACTTGGCTCTCTAATGAAAAAAGAAAATCAGTTTTTGCTGTTGCTATCCAATCCTGACCATGCGTTTATCGTGTGTTAAAGAAGTGCGGCATGAAGTCCTGTCCACAGCCAATCATCAACCGTGTTTCCATAACAACAGTCCACTCACATCAGCTTACCTGTTGCTGTGCTCTGTCATGCATGAGGTCAAAGATGTCTTTATTATCCCCTAAGGACAATTTGTTCTACAACACAACCAACAATCGCATCACGCTATTTAAAAAGCCAGTGGCCGCAACAACAAATGAGTTTTTAAGTCTATTTGTCCTGCACCATGGCAAACTGTATCTGCAGCCAGATGGAAGCAACTTAAACACCTCAAACAGGGGGTGGCTAGCATTCGTCAGGATCGACTGGGCTTTCTTCAAAGTCCTAATTTTGTATAAATAAGAGAGGTCGTTTAAGGGCATGCATGCAATTTTACTGCCTTAACGTAACCTATTCCTGTTTTTTAATCTAAGTGACCCAAACCAACTGACAAGGGAAAAAGCGAGGACAGAGTCGATAAAACAAGAATAAAAACATTTTCATAAAAGTGTTATCAACTTTAAAATTATGCAACTTCCGATAAAAATACATACGCTGATGTGCTTTCTTACACACAGCATCCACATGGGGCTCGAAGGTCAACTCATTGTCAATTACAGTGCCAAGATATTTGTACTGCTGCACAAGCTCAACAGCCTGATCATTTATCATTACAGGAGAGATGTCCAAAGGATTCTTCCCAAAATCTATGGACATCTCTCTGGTTTTGAACACATTAACGTCCAAAAAGGATGACTTGCACCAGTCCATAAAATCTGCCACCACGGGGCCA
>JAVQJF010086435.1:0-21202 GCA_036023855.1 Gadopsis marmoratus
TCTGTACAAATGTGGGCGAATGCATCCTGGGTAAATATTGAATTTTAATTAGAGCAGAACAAGGCTTTACCCCCCCCCCCCCATAATCTACTAGACTTTAAAAGGACAGACTGATATCATCAAAACATGCTACAGTGACTGGGAAGACTGTTAACAGACATATGAAAACACAGAAATCAACTGAGCAGCAGAGCTTAAAATTCATTTTAATTCACGATATCTTGGCTCAGCACATGAAGTGAGCTACAGTCTGTAGTCGACTACTCCAACTTGCCTCTAATAACAAAGGCTGTATTGACTTTGTGGAACGAGTTATTAAGAGGCCTGAATCCACTTCTATTAAAATGTGAATGTTGTGTGAGAGTCATTGATCAGAGCTTAAATACTGTACGTCTTTAGCCATCACCTGTAGAAGGCGTGGGTCTCTGTAATGGCGCGGTACAGGCCACTGGCTGCTCGGTTACTGATCAGCTTGAACAAAAGCACCACGCTGTCACTTGTGTCCTTGGTAACCGTCAGGTACACGGTTTTCCCCGACTGGGTGGCGATCTGGATGACTGGATAGCTTACTCTAAGATGACAAAGAGAGGAAAGCGTTACACATTGAATGTTGCTCAAGCCAGACATGCAGTATAATGCACCCATCACTATAATATACACAGCTGTCTGCAGATGTCTAGGTGGAGCATACCTGTTGACTAAGCTGAAATCCTCCTTGCAAATGGCGATACCCTCAGGGCCGACTCCTATTGCCAACCGTTGACCATTTGCATCGCGAACCCAGTGCCACTCCACACCGTAATGCTCCAGCGAGGAGACCAGCTGCAGGGCCTGATACTCCACGGAGCCCTGGCTCGAGCCTTCCAGAGCCTTGTGTCTGGATATGATACTGCAGAAGGTTGGGGAGAGACGGGAACAAAAGTTTATTTAGCTTTAAAGCTCAGACTGCAAATAACATTCTGACACGAGCTTCATCATATAGTTGAGGAACACCCACTGTGACAGGTGCATTATACAAGCAGGATGAATGCAGTGCTATAGTGTATTTTATCTGTCAAAGCTGAATACGCCCTCAGGCAGAAAGCTCAGATGTTAAATGTGCCTCTCCGACTTATGAGATCAATGCATAGGCAGCACAGCTGGATGCTTTTTTTAGCCGGTGAAGCCTGCTGAGATCTATAGACTGTAGTAGAAAAAGCCTAATGGCCGGGAGTCAAAGTAAAGAATTACATTTACTCTGGTTTTACATTTATTTGGTGTACTTTTGACTATAAAGGAGAAAAAATGTTCACAGAGAAAACATTCAAGATGTACAGTGGGAGGTTCTGTCAGCGAAAACACATGTTACATGATCTGTCAGCTGCTCTGTGTGTACACACTGATGTACTCTTATCTGAAGTCGGTCACGCGGGATAATAAAATTACTTTGGCTGAGAAGACAGACAGCAGTTTATTTAAATGCTGAAAAATATAAAATGACAGCTATCAGTTGAACTCAGGGTTTTTGGTACTTTTTGCTTGATAGCATTTTGATTTATTAAATTCTATTCCTTTCATTTCCTTGAACACCAGCTGCCACATTCAACTACCCGCAGCTCGTTGTCATGAGGCATTTACTTTCGATCGTGTCTTTATGGGGCGGACAACTCCCTCAAAGATAGTGAGGGGACTGTTGAAAGCTTGTTAACTTGGATGTATAAAAAAGGGCTATTAAAAACAATGTTCAAATTCCAGCCATCTTGTGTAAACCAACCAAAAAACCCAACATCATTAGTGATGGTTTCAGGTCAGGAAGGCTTTTATTATAGTTAGATGTAGAGAGAACAAAAGGATTCTGGGCCAGAACTTGGGAAAAGCAAAATAATGAACACCTTTGTCGTGCATGCTATGTTTTCACAATGAATCCATTTCCTAGAAGACAGTCAAGAGTATTTCTTTCTGTTCCTCTTGAAGCCCATGTTGGGTTGCTTAAAGAGTGCCTACCTGTCGATAGTGGCCGTGCTGGGCTCCTCTCCACACAGCTCAGAGTACCAGTACTGGGCTGTGTTTTGGTTGTAGTCGCCAAACTCTGCCTGCGCCAGGAGCGCACTCAGCTCCTCCGCTTGTTCTGAGGCCATACGTAGGTGACCGTTGTGGAGGTCCTCCTTCACGTGCATGAAGAAGACGTGTCTGGTGGACAGGAAGAAAACAGAACTGTGGTCACATAGGCCAGAGGACGTGCTCATTGTGTGTGTGTGTGTGTGTGTGTGTGTGTGTGTGTGTGTGTGTGTGTGTGTGTGTGTGTGTGTGTGAGAGAGAAAAAGCAACTGACATTTGTTCAATGGCCACACTGACTCTCAATCTCTTCTTCAAAACAAAACTATTAAAAACTCCCTTTAAGTTAAGGGTGAATTCAAAAGAGGCTCTAAAAATGGAAGTTGACAGAGTGAACGAAGACAGAAATAAAAATGTTTTCTCCAATAGAGGAAGTACTTCGACTTTTAACCCGGTGAGTCAGTGGGCAAATATGCATCAATATGCCTATTTAAAGAAACCAAGTTACCACTAATCTTCTTTTTGCCTGACAGAGGAATTGTTCAAAATGGGTCTACAAACAATTGTTTTGTTTGGTCTGCGTGATAAGATGAGAACACAGAGTTCTGGTGTGGCCAAGGAAAACAGCTAAATTCTCAAATAAATAAGCCATGGCAGCTCCTTTCCATTGTTTTGACCAGAAGATGTGAGGAATTCTTTCCTTCTAGCAGCAGGAAACAAGACGTAAAAAGAAGCAACACCCTGAGCGACTCGATCCTTACATCACGAAGAAGGTTGAACTGAAGTAACCCAAGCGGAGCCTTTGAGACGACCTATGGCACAGTTACCTTAAGAGGATTAAGCTTCTGTAACCAGTACAAAGCTGTCCAACTGGTTTTTGTTGTTGACGAGCTGGGATCCTGTTCCCGGAGTGCTTTCACTTTAACAATTTGACTTTGCCATCTGTCATTATTCCCCCCACGTATCTCTTCACATATTAACAGTCATCTCATTTCCTGTCTTTTCACCAATTCTGTACATGCAGTGACCAATGTAAAGCCCCTGATCACACATTCTATGCTCTGTAGACCTATTTTAGACTCTACACCCTGATAAGAGTTCTAGCAGCAGACCATTTAATGTGTTAAAAAAAAGGCTGCGAATATTTTGGCCTACCTGGTGTGTAGTAGAGTAAAAAGACCGTGCCTAAAAGGACTCGTTACTTCTGCTTTAAAATTTTTTTTATTTTATTTTTAAACTCCCTTGGGCTACACTTCCCTTTGAAGCATGATGCAGAGTAAGAATTTTCACTTGGCAAATCAGGTCACACAATGACTTGAGGATAGTTGAGAAGGTTTAGGACACTGGGGGGGGGGGGGGGGGGGTAGCACACAAAACCCCTTTATTAGGTTTATATAAACCCATTGGATTTTGTTTATGTAGATGAATCTTGTAGAGGAGTCTCGTGGGAACTACGGCAGACACGGGAAAAGCGTCCTCCGTCATCACATGGGACTAGAAACCAGACGACTCTTTAGGCCCTAAAGTTTAGGGAGCAGCGCACAACTGGTGGCAGAATGTGCACACTTGTGTACTTCAGTGTGCAATAACAGACACGCCTCATCCAACGCACAGTCACCGTGCTTCCGAGGAGTAACGGTAGCGAAAGCGGCTGTGAGGCACACAAACAAAGCCAGTCTACGCCACCCTCCCTGATAAAAAGCCAGACCATAACAACGAAGCCCCATAGCGGACTAGCCTCAGGCATAACAAACAGTGCTTTGATATGGTGTTAAACATCCCATTCCCGCCAACGCAGACACACACAAACACGGCGCTCTATTGTGTCAGGCCCAGCAGGCATCATGTGATGGAGCGCTGCTAGTTAGCTACCTGCCTGATGCAAACAATAGGGCCGACTCGACTGGGAGTTTACTACAGGGTTCCGAGAGAAGGGTTACTACAGGGCAAGCGTCGGAGGTTACTATAGTTCAGGCGGGGATTGGCAATGTCCGTCACTGTGCAGTTGAGCAAGGCATTTAATGTCTTAAAAGCTTCCTTCAACTTGTCCCTGGCCTGTTTGGTGTTGCGACACCGACAGTATGACTCCTTGTGTTACTACCGCCGCGTTCTTTCACGTAACCAAGCAATGTGGACTATGGTATGTAAACATGTGGCCACTGGGCTGCTGAGTAAGACTCCTGCGTTGCCAGTGTTGTGGGCACCCGCATATGTAAACAGGTGAACGTGCTTGGCTGAACTCCGGGAAAACAAACAAACAAAAAAAATTCCAATTAGCATTTGACAAACACCTATTGTAATCCATACAGGTTAACAGGCCGTGCAACAGAGGTAACTACAGTTCACCGATTGGTGGTTCTGCACGACTCCCCTGCGGCATCAGATATGCACTCTGCCAAACACCACAAAATCATGGCTAAACATCGACAACACGCAGCTGCCTCACACGCAGATGTAACAGTTTCTCCCACCGAGGCCCCTGTGAAGCTACACTGCTACTGCATCTGCTCTAAATACCAGCTTGGCGCAGCGATGAGAACTCCCTGCATGACTCTCGTAACAAGGGCAGACGTTTTCTACAGATCACCCCAAACAGTCCGTCTGGTCGGTCAACTGTTTAGTTTTAGAAAAATGCATACGCTTACAGTACATACTTCCTTGGCCACTACATTAGGTAGACAGTTTGACAGACAGCTGTCCTGGGATGCTGTAGTTCTGCTTCAGCACCTGTTGAGGTCAATCCTAAACACAGGACATGGGAGAGACAACAGTCCATCGTCTCACAACGTGCGGTTTGAGGCCGTCTGGGTGGAGATGGAATAAAAAAAAAAAAAAAAATTGATTCTTTATGAAATGTTTCCTGAGTGTGCTCAGCAAAACAAAAGGTTATTCCTTTACAAACCCATCAGATTCACACAGGCCCGTAACCAAGGTGACAGGACAAAAGACAGCGGATAAATGACCCCCGTGCTCAACAAAATAGGCAGCCGAGCAGATGACAGGGAGTTTAAGTCGGCGTGACTCTCATGAGAGTGACTTGGCTAGGCAGAATCTGGTCTCTTGCTGGGACACCAGGATGTCGTGCTGCATCAGACTCTCATTGGAGAAGCCGTTTGTCAGCAGATAGACCTCGCCTTTGATTCACCGTATCAAGGACCAACACACATCACCATTCAGACACATTTGCACACGTATCGTCAGTCATTCGTCAAGTGTACTTTAAAAAGACTGTAGCCATCATCACAGCCCCCGCTAAACACACAAGACAGACTGAAATCCAGGAAGGCTGTGCTGAGGCAAAAAAGGTCTCCTGGCCTTTTACTGTGCAGTATACACCTCATCATTGGCTTGTCCTTCATGGAGATAACCCATAATCACCGTCTTAAGAGGCTTACTCATTTAAAGTCATAATACCCCTGAGAATGAATAGGAGAAAAAAAAATGCTATTCAGTGGTTGTGGAGGAAGGAGACGTCATGTGGGGTGCTGCAGGGATGTTTGAATGCTTGATTGCCTGGCTGGATTAATTCAATTAAAGCAGGCCTGAACCCTGAGAAAGAATATCTGGAAATAGGTCACTGGCTGCAGAGCTGAGCGAAGGGGGATGAGCTTCAACCTTTTCCCAGTTGATTTCTGCCCAGTCTTTGAACTATTCAAAATACTGTGTTTTGTGCATTTTAACCAAACCAATGTTCTTTAGAAGACTTCGCATGTACTCTGGTGCCAGAGAAAAAGAGAACAGCCACACTTTTAAGTAACCAGCAGCTCATTCCCAAGTCAACCAACTCTCTCCAGCCTGTTCCGCGCATCTGTAAAACCATTGTCTCATTTTAATGTTCTCTGCCCAGCGTCCATTACCCCAGTAGGCAGAATGTCAGCCTCTTCACTATGCAGAAGAACAAAACATCCCCACAAACTGAAACCCAACACCTCTGCCTGGAGACTGCACCTCATCCAGCCAATCACCAGCAGAGTTTCAGACCTCAACAATGCGGTTTGTAAGCTAGTCAAATAACACACTGCCAGGAGCTGTGCGTGGCGAGGTTACTAGAAGTCAATGAACTAGAGTAAACTCTGCTAAACATCTTCTGCAAAAAGGCGTGGGTTGAATGGAAAGTCAGACATCAAGACGCTCAAACTGTTTCCAATTGTGTATTTCAGTGGGAAGTTGCTAATCAATTTCACAAACTAAATATAAAAACATATACCTTTGCTCTGTGCCGAGTGTAACTAATACGCTACAGAGCAATAAAATAAAGCTGTTTGTATGCTAAATGCCTTCGTTACAGCCTGGTGCTCTGTTCTGGATGCAACACAAGGGATTACAGTCCAGCATCAATTTAAAGTTCAGGGGCCAAACAAATATATCAATTCTGAAATGCACGGGGTAACGTTATGACTCTAGAAGTAGACGAACCAGGGGAGGTTACTCGAGTGCACAAGCAAACAAAAAAAAAAAAAAAAAGGAGTCTCAGGGAAACTAATCATTGACGGTGGAGCATGCTGATAAAACACACTCGGGTAGGATTTTTGAACAAGACCCACAGGCATCTTGTGTGATCTTTGGCTTGATTGTCTCCGTCGCCTGCCACAGTGAGACAAATGATAACTTGTGTCGGAGTTGAATAAAATTACCTCAAAATTGTTTTTGCGGAGCATTCAGTTGAAGTTGGTCAGAGGTAATGCGCTCGTCTCAGTTTAATATAAGATGAAAAAAAGCTGCAGCATACAGAATATGATGTGTAATCTTATAGTTCTATATGCACAAGAATTGTAAGGCTGGTGCGATTTCTCAATGATGCAAATGTAAGTGTACATCCATGCAAAAATCTTCTAAAAGCTTTTCTCGGTTGATCCATTCGACAAACGGAAAGCTAATGAAACACCCTGGACAGACCGATAGTCTGTTGCAAGGCTAACGCACATGCAGGCAGCTCACTTCTACAGATTTAGTCTCCAGTCGCCTCCCGACCAGCAGGTCTTTGGACTGCCTGGGATTATATAAAGGAGGAAGAACACACATCAATAGAGCAGAGTCCTTCACGATAAATGCTAGAATTATTTCCGAAACTGCAGCACCACAGAACTGACCGAAAAATCTGACATGTTTGGCTTTGAGGATGTGTCTTAGCCTTCCTCACTTAGTGTTTGAGAACACCAATTCATCCTTTTATAAATGTTTTGTGACACCGTTAGTCTAGGAACTCTTCATGGGGACCCCCCCTCAAAAAAAGCCAAACTTGCAGGCAAATATATCAAGATGTAATTATTTAAAAAAAAAAAAAAAAAAAAAAAAGACATAATGAGTTATTCGGTTCGGCATTTGGTTTGGATTTAAGTTAAAGATAAGCTCAAGACCAATGAGGTTAACGATCAGGACCTCCGATAAAGCCTGCACTAATAGCTGTGCCCTTTTCAGGGCATCCAATGTTTGCCTGATCAGAATGTTAAATACGAGGGCTAATGAAGGGGAAACATTCACATATTTAAACCAGAAACACCCTTTAAGCAAGTGGTGCTTAATGATGCAGATAGCACAGGCTGTTGATGAGGCCCTTGAGTCAGTATCCCCTAAGCGTTACATCCATCAGTTAATATGTCATAGAAATACAGATAAATGTAAATCGGATGTTTTATAAAGCAACTGTATTTTGGATAACTGCTTTTGGTTTCCACCATCATGACATTTAAAAAAAATAAGCTTTCAGTGCAAACTATCTTAAACCACTGAAAGGTTTGAATGGCCTTGCTTCAGTTTTTGTTCGATGTGGCACCTTCAGCTGCCCAAAATAGAAGCTAGGAGACACATTATGCATTTGCAAAAAGTGCTCCATTTGCACAGCAAGCTGGGAAATACTAGACTTCTAAAACAAGCCTGGGCGAGACGGGCGAATGGAGAATCTCAAACCAATGAGATTAAAGAAAAAAAATAAAAGAATAAGACTTTGCTGCCACAGAATCAACTGCACTTAAGCCTTACAACTCAAATAGATATGGCCTGCACTTCGGTTGTGTGCATTAGAACAAAGAAAACCTACCAAAACAAACATTACTGATTGTAGAAAGTTAGACTAGACAGCTGTACTATGAGCAGCCACTTTTTTGGTTTAAATACTATAATATATATTCAAGTCTGGATTGTACAATTTCCAGCTCACGCAAAAAATGAACACAAAAGAACCGAAAGAGTCAGCTACATGTGAGCGTGAACACTTGGGTGACCTGCAAGGCTTTACGTGGCAGCAGAGCACACAGCAGCTTATATAAGCAGCTCCGTGCACGCTCAGGCCAGCGCAGGTTACGTAATAAGGCCTATAAGAAGGGTGCTGAAAAAGAGGCCCACCCCTCAGCTCAGCTGCGTGTTGTGGTACCGTGCAGGCTTCTTTTTGCTTTGTCCATATGCTGCTAAGAACATTTATTCCAGCTCACGTACACTCGCTACTTACAGAGCCACTGAACCATGCTGTGTTGTTATTGAGCGTGGCAAGTGGCTAATGTTCAGTGACCAACATTGTCTTCGACTGTTTGTGCACTTAATTTCCTGTATGCACGAGTAACAAAGATGTGTACTAGTGGACGGTTTTCTGTGTTTGCCATGATAAGGCATGCCTGCCTGCCTGCCTGCCTAGCTTGCAGTCAGCGCAGGTTCTGTGGAGCTAAGTAGGTCAAAGGTGACAGCGCAAGAAACGAGTCAAATGGGGCCTCGGCTGGTCCTCAAAGCACAAATTCACTAAAATTTTTAATATCCGGACAAGCTGAGTTAGATATTTTAAATGCAAATTTAAAGAGAAATCTTTACCACAGGAAATTAAGTATCAGTTTCCCAGAGCTGAGTGTAGGTCCCCAGAATGTTGTGTACCGTCAGTTTGCCCACATCTCGAAAACTGATGCGGGTTTTTGCTCCCCCACAACTTAAGTTATACCACATCTGAGCAGCAGTGCGGCATGAAGGCTTATATTTGACACATAACTTGACAGCATGTTGATGTGCCATGTGGGAGTATTTATTAGCAGCAGTCCCACTCACCCTTCACCGCCACCTCATATCTTTTATCTCACCTTTTATTCCTTCGACAACCCCATGACCCCCCCCCAGCCATCTGCTGATAACCCTTGCTAATCTAGTGGAGGTCAGTGTGCATGCAGCCAAGTGTCTTCCGGGCTCGCTCTCCCCCCACCCCCCGGCTGACTTTCATTTTTGACTTTAAAAAAAAATGGTTGCCAAATATGGGCCAGAGTTTGGCGGTAGAGGGTGAGTGGGTTTGACAGAGGGGAAGTGGGAGCAGAGAGCTTACATCCCAAAGTGAGAAGAATTTTTTTTTTTGTGATATCTATATATAGTATTTGATAGAGCACAGTGAAGGGAGGGAAGAGGGAGTGAGGCAGTGGCTGAACTGGGGAGCTTACAGGAGTGCCAGACAAATCCCAGCCAAAGCAGATGCATGTCAGTTTAATGAACAGCTCTAGCGGCGAGAGAGAGAGTGTGAGAGGGCAAGAGCAGCGTGGCAGAGCTTAAGAAACACACCAAACAAATTTCCCCTCAAGCCCGCCCTCCCTGCGCTTCCATGGTTCCAACCCGGCAGTATCAGACACCCGAGGCACCGCCTGGGGTGGATTTAAACATCCACGGTATCACACTAGATGCAGCATGTAAAAATGTTTTTTGGACGAGTTCCGAGGGCTGCGAATACACTTGCAAGTTATAACTTCAAAAACAAAAAAATGTGGCTGTATAACACTGAGCCAGGATGTAGAATTGTCAGGGCTTGTAAGTTTGTTCCGAGTAGTTTTATTGTGCTTAAAACTAATCTGGCAGAGAGGAGAGAACGTTAGTTGGGGGGGGGGCAGCAGAGATGTGACTAATGTTATTTTATAGCAAGTTTTTGCTTGCTATTGTGGTTATGAATATAAAATCACCACATTTCAGGCACATACGATCAAAAATCTCACAGTGCACATAAAATGTATATCCCGATGTTTTCAAAAGGTTATTTAAAAAAGTAGCACTATTAATACCAGCGCCTCATAATTCTGACTCATTCTGTGAAAACACTCTTCACTTTCGAAACAGCATTTGCAGAGACGTCAAATAGAGGGTTGTGCTTTTGTTCACACAGAAACAGCCACAAACAACCGAAACAAAAAAAAAAAAAGACAAAAAAAAAGCACAGAGCAGAAGTTATTGAGTTGAATGTGGGGCAGTGACCGAGGTCCTGGCTGTCACACAGAGGGTCCCCGGGGGCAGGCACAGAGCAACATATAGTCCCAGAGCTGCTGGATCACATTTCCTGCTTGCTGCACAGGCAAAGTGACCTGTAGTAACCTCGGAGGAGCTCAGGGAAGAGGTTACTACAGGGCATTCTACTGTGATGGAAACTAATTGATCAGATTATTCTCTGGAAAAACCGCCAACGATAGCGTTGTTTGTTCCAGCATGTGCTCCTCGTTGCAGTCATAAGGAAACAAAAAATATATATAATATATAAAAACAGACCCGATTTAATTTTTTACATTCACTTTTCAGAGAACGTGACGATCTGATTTGCAGGTACTTGATGAATGTGTCATAAAGGAAGTGGGTAAATGCAACCCTGTGATTATATGCCCATAAACAAATTTAAGGGAGTTTCGTGTGGCAGACTTGCACACAATGTTGTGCTTGGTAGACTCACCTCGTCTGTTCCTGCAGAATGAGATGGGGCTCCACAAAGAACTTGACCCGCAGCCTCAGTCTACAGGGTGTCAGGTTGTCCATCTGCTGGCAGATGCGGTTCCTCAGATTCAGCCACAGGTTCTCTCCTTTGCTGCCTGTGAACTGCAGCCCAAAGTAGTCCACTTCAATTATACCCAACTTTCTGCAAACCTGGAAAGAAATTAAGAAAAATGGGTCACAAAAGTGGATTTTGGACAAAGAAACAAAAAAAAGGATCCTTAAACCAACTGTGTGGGAAAATATTAAATAATTTCTACAGAGGAAACGTTACAGTTTCTATTTAAGCATCTTTTCACAGATTAGTACAACAAGCCCAGAGGTCACAAGACAGCTTATGTTCCCTTGAGACCATCCACACTGGCTGTGGACTCCCAGTGGAGGGCGGCAAGATGCAGCAGGAATCAGTTTCACGGGACTTGCACGAAGACAAGCAAAGAAAAGTGCTTCCATCACTTTGTTCATTAGGGTTTCGATAAAAACCAAAATCAATTTTCTAAAGGGTGGAAGGAACCTTCCTCCCCCCCACAGACGCGGCGGCCATGGGGGTTATTACATAACTGCTGGTGATCGTCTGCAGGGAGATCAAACTCATTCATACCCAAGGCAAGTTGGGAATGTGCAATGCATGTGAAATAGCTTTGCATTTTAGTAGCGGAAAAACAACTTGAGGCCACTGATGAAAGGAATAGATGCATGCTACCCCCCCATCCCCCCATCCCTCCAAACAACTTAAACTTTGGTTTCAGTTTGAGGAGCCTGAGCGCTTCCAAAGGCACAAGGATGAACTCAAGTAACCTCGACAAAAGCCATCTGCCTCCGACTCCAAGGCGGCCAACAGTATGGAAACTTTCCTGCGCGCAGCCTGCAGCAAGTCGTGTTACGACTGTGAATCGGCATTTCAAAGTATCACTTTATTTTTATAAACATTTATTATATTTGAGCCACGCAAAGGCGAGGGAGTCGATGAAGATGGAAGTTTAGGAAAGCGGAAATTTTAAAGTTCCAACCAGAGCACAGCCCCCCGTCTTTTTTTATTTTTATTTTATTTATAAAAAAGAAGAAAAAAAAAACGCACCATAACAACAAAACGCGATGTGTGTTCCGCCGCAGCCTACCTTATTCAGACAGTCTTCGCCGTTCGCCTTCGCGTCAACTTCCACTTCCATCACCACCGAATCCGGCCGAGTAACGTGGCAGAGCATCGTGCCGGTGTCGCCTCTCGGTCTCTGCCGTGAAACACTGCAACACGTCTCGAGCCCCCTCGGAAACTCTACATCCAGCCTCCCGCCGCTGTCTCGGTCCTCGGGCTCCTCTGTGGCGGATCTGCGGCCGCCAGCTGTAGCCTGTGTCAATCAAACGCCGCGCACGGCTCCGCCCACCCGCAGCTGTCCAATGGCGGCCGGCTTGACGCGATCGCTGGCACGCGCTTGGCCAATCGGAAGTCGCGTTACAGCCGCACCGGCTGGCCCAGGCTCGAGCTCGCCTGGTCCACTGCGCCCCCATCTGGGCGCGCCGTGCTGCAGCGACCTGAAGCGGCGTTTCAACTCACCTGCTCCCAATGAGCCAGACGTCTCAGCGAACTTCAGCAGTAAGTTTAATTAATGGCGTGTAAACGATGCAGGATAACGGGAAACGTCTTGCGCGTCTGCAGCTGCTGTCCAAAACTTTTATTCATGTTTCATGGTGGTCGGCTCCGTCGTGTCTGCAACTCAGTTCCACCTTCTACATAGTCTCCCTGCTCAGACCAACGTATTGCTTTTTGTCCTTGAACCGAAGACAACGTTTGCTAAAATGTCAGTGTACACTTTTTAATTTATGCTATCTAGGAACAAAGGGCCCAGATAAAAGGGGCTGCCCTGTCTTCAGTGCTGATATGAAGTGTAATTAAATCCCAATGGGATTGCTGTGATGACAGCTGTTTGGCATTTAGACACGTTTGTGGAACCTCTGACCTTTTTCATTTAAAATCTTTTCACCCGGGGCTACTGAAATACTGCGTTGGTTGCTTGGTTCCTGCCTTGGTGATCAAAGGTTCAAGCTTTTTCTCCACTGACGTATAAAGAGCCGTTTTAAAAATTAAATGTTAATTCAGCCGCATCTCTTCCACAATACCGCCTCTTGTCTTGATATATTATTCAGCAGCATTGCAATTTCCACAGTGGGGGACGGCCGAGGCCAGAACACCGCAGACACACACGCTGTACTTACACTAGGGAGGCAAGCCCTGTGTTTGTCTGACATTTTAGAGTAGAGGCAGCGTGCCTCTCCATATTTTTGTACTCTCCCACCTCTGCATTCCTCACGTAGCTTCAGTGAGACACTGCAGGACCCACAAGGAGGCATTTACTGTACTGAAAGTGAGTATGAGCTATGATTCGAATTGACATAGTGCATGTGTGAGGATGCATTATGCGTGTCTGTGTCCGTTTATCAGGATGATCTGACGTTCAGCGGGTCAGGATGAAAAGAAGTCTGATAAGAGCTGTAAAAACTGACTGATTTACAGGCAGCCTTGTTTTTGTCCGTAATGGTAAAAGGTTGGTGTCTGTTCCAATGTATCAGGTTTGTTATCCTGGTCCTGCATTCGTTCGTTTATCCCATGAAAATCTCAAAAACATTGGTGATTTATTTATTTTTTAACAAGCTGATGTTCTTAATGATGCACCTTTCCAATCCAGTGAGCACCAGAACTTTTTTACCGGGGCCTCATTCCCACAAAAAAGCAAGGTGCGACAGGTTTAACACTAAGCTGGCTGAAGGAGTGACTGCACATAATAGGCCACAGCATGTTTACAGTGAAAGATGGAAGAAAATGCACGGCGAGATTTGAAGGTCTGCAAATCTGTACCATAAGGCTTTTATGGTATTGGGCTTATTTTGCGATCCTGCATCTGACATCGTTGATCATCACTAATATCAGTGTGTGAAATGTATAAGGTATCCTCATATCTGCTAGTGATTTGGGATAATTCCGGTGATTTTCTGGTGTCGATGACATGCAGCCCCCCCACCCCCCCACCTCATACACTCAAAAATGGACTCAACAGATGTTATCTGCTGCAACGTGTGTGTGTGTGTCTTTCTGTGTGTGATAAGATCAGCCAGCCCGGAGTCGGCAGTGGCTAGTGTCCTTTTGACCCGAGGTGATGCAAGAAGGTGTACAGTGAATGAACAGAGGGACGTGCAGTCTGAGCAGCCATCGTAACCATAAATGGAAAAGCAAGGAAGACAGCGAGTGACCTAACATCCACCGGAGGTGCTCAGTGAGCAGGCACACGCACACGCTTACACTCATGTGCTCTACTGCTAGACATGGAGCACCTGCAGGCACACGGCCGGTGGGACTCTGGTTGTTTTGTCTTGCTGAATTTCTGCCTCTACCCTGTCCCACAGCCCCAGACTGACACACATGCACTAGTAAGTAGATAAATAAATACATAAATGACCAATTCTCTGTGATGCACAGAAAAACCGCTGGTCACTATATTTAGTGCATTTTTTATTTCATTCACTATATTATCCTCTATATTTATTTCACTGTTTCTGGTTCTTCCAAATGTAGGTATTATTACATTTCTCTTGGTGCACCATTGTACTTTAAGACAAAGAGCAACAGACATTATTTATAACTATAATATATATATTAGGAATTGAATACCAGTGCAACAATGGGTGCAAGAAAAACTAGAGCAAGACAAAAAACATTTATCTATTAAGACTCCCCTTTTGCACATTTAGGTCAGTTCTTTGGGGTTGGGGCGGGCGTCCTTTTCACCATATGTGGTCTTGCACAAATACAGAACATTTGCAGACTCCTGGTTCGTGGCTGGGTATGTCATCATGCAATGTGACATCACTTCCCTCTGAGGCAAGTCACCACTCACTCGACTGGAGCGTGAACACATAGCCATGCAGGGTGTGTGTGTGTGTGTGTGTGTGTGTGTGTGTGTGTGTCTGGGCAGGCACATCACAGCGTCATCACTGCCCATCTCCATAGCCAAAGCTGTGCCTCTTGAAGCAGAGATTATGTCTGAAAGTGCCATGCCAGCAGAGCTGCTGCGGCTGTTGTTGTTGTTGTTGTGGTGGTGGTCGCTTTGATTACATTCTTTCATTCCTTTCAATATTATCTCTCGTAAGCCGAAAGAAGAGCAGCACCAGGCAGCTGACAGCTTAGGCATAAGGAGGGGACGTGTTTGCCCAAGTATGAGGAAAGGCCAGAGGGCGAGCAGCTCATCAGAGTCCGAAGAGAATCAACGGCCACGGTCCAAGGATTCCAGAGATCAGTCGTCACCAGGTGGATGCTCATCAGATGAGGATTCGCCGTCAGATTCGGATGTGGAGGCAGAACGTGCGATGAAGAGGAGCCAGAGATTCAGCAGCTCTTTCAGGTTTGGAGACGTTCACCAGCTACATTCAAAGAACGATGACAGCGGAGAGCAACTGTCGCCAAAGAACTCGAATGGAATACCTGTCACAGAGCTGGTGGAAGCAGAATTAGCAGCAGAATGCATGCGACTGGAGAAACAAGAAACCTCTTGTGACACAAATCAACCTCCAAGGTCAGGTTTGTTCAGGCCTCAGGAATTATGGCTGTCAGTGACGAGATGTCTCTCCCTTCGATGGCCTCCCTGTCTGTCCATCAACAGACAAAGTAGCAGGAAGTTAGCCTACCAAGTGGACCTTGACCAATCGAAGGACACACAGTCGTCCGCCAGCTCCGAATCAACCAACGAGAGCTCTTCAAGTACATCTGCCTCAGATGGTAGAGCTGTCACGCTGGTGAATCACGAGGAGGAGGAAGTCAGAAGCAGAGGGGTTAAAAGTGGTCCACCCCTTTGTCGCTGGGTTTCTCGTTCCTCCCCCAGATTGCCAAGAGCCCGACAAGCTACAGACTCGGTGTTAGCTTCAATGATCTTGGAGAAGGAAATGTTCTTGAGGATCGAGCTGCTAGATTCAGGCGATGAGAGGGGGGATTTACGCTACCGGGCAGAATGGAAGCTGTCGGAGAGAACTAAGAAACTGGCAGAGGGAGTCTGGCTCTCTCGATTCCAAACAAATTGATGGATAGACCGATCAAGTCAGAGGTGTGATCACCTTTGATGGGGAAGTCTTTATATTATTCACACATCAAGTTAGATTGGTTATTGCAACCAACAGTGAATTGGTTATTATAATCATCTAATCGTAGTTTGTGTGAATGCTGACTAGAAATGACCTACATTTTGATGAATAATCAGTAAGATTGGTTTTGCATGACTGCTGTAAACTGCTGCGTGCCGATACACACTGGTACAAATGCAGTGACCATGGCTAACTCATTAGAAAGGCTATTTTGAGAAACACAGCACAGTTAGAGTTAATGTTTGTTTTTCCGCCTTTCTGGTTCTCTCAGAGAACATTTTACACATGGCTGGTTCCATGTGTGGGAGGCGAGGGAGACCTAATAGGACATGTCATGTATTTATGAATAAAAGCTTTACTGTGGGATAGATATTGGTTTCATTTTTTTATTAAGAATTTATGCTATAACAAATGCAGGTAAATTGTATGTAGTCATGTTAGATCATTGCCAGATCGTTCTAACATTTCCCACAAAAAAAATCTATCTGAGGAGAATTTGGAACATTGATTTTGTCTCTCATGGTTTGTCTGTATGCTTAAATAATTTCACAGAAATATTTGAGTTTCACAGGGAAATGTGTAACAATAAAAGAAAAGCTAGGTGTTTTTATATAGACACCAAAGAAATTCAATACAGATTACATTCCAAGCCCAAATTAAAATTTCATGGTCAGTGTGTGCCAGCAGTCTTTAGTAAGTCCCACAGACCTTTTTTTAAACTCATTTGGTGATTTGTGGTTTGAAAGTCTGAGACAGAATGTTTAATGTCTTGGGGGGTTGTGTGAGTAAGAACATGATGGGAATCATTTAAATGTAGTTCATGTCTGCCAGAGTAAGTACATTTCCTAAGTGCTTTAAAGTCTGTCAGTTGGAAGAGAATTATTAGGGTTTATTTTTTTCTTTTTAATCAATGCTCAAGTCTAACAGCCTTTCATTACAACATTATAAGACATAGGAAATGAAACTCATGTAGTCTCCTCAAATTCTGACAGTCCAGCCTTCAGTGTGTGGCTGCATAATTAAGATCTGATAAGATAAGTGCCATTATTGCTTTTCCAAACAGGAGCAACAGGAGCAGTGTTTCTCTGTGTAGCTCTAAGCTACTTTCAACGTGCATGCACACACTTAACTATTCTTTACACAACAGTGCTTTGGCAAAGGTTATTACTAGAGATATGTACAGTGTAGTGTATTACAGTTAATACTTAAACAGTCATAGGTCTCACTGTCATTTGCATTTTATGGCTTCCTTGTCATGTTTTCACCTCTACTTCATTTGCATCCTGTTTCCATATACACATTCATAGCTGGCAGTACATCATGCTAATGATAGCTCGTAACAAAATGCATGCAACAAATTGTCCTATCACTGGAATGCTTTTTTTGTTTTTCAGCCTTATGACTGATTATTGTAACCCCACTGAAATGGAGCATATTTGCATTGAGGAGCTGGCATGGGGTGTGGAGGCATAGAGATAGTTGCTCGGCTTGATTGCCAGTGCCAGTTATCCACATCACTGTAATGAGGAGTGCTGGGGAAATAGGATGGAGAGAAAGGAGAGCGATGGGGGAGTATGAAAAATAAATTGCTAATGTATGCAGCAAACACATTTCAGTCATCAATGAAGTGTACAAATGCAGTTATGTATGGTGTAGAGTCTACACCATATATACTGTACGTTATACCTCCGTGCTTTAGGAGGTACAGTATAATATTGGTTAGATTATGTTTTTTTAGAATGTTAAAGTGTCTGTAAGGGCAGTGTGTGCATATGAGGAGTAGGCAAGATATTAGTCTCATCTGTTGTGAGCCAGGAGTTTCATCCCTAAAGCCACAAAACTGGCAATCCATCATCACTAATGACTGCCTCATTAGGCAAATGATACATGTAGCACAGACAAAGACACAGTCTTGTAGCGAGTATTCAATAATAACTCGATTCCTCTTAAAGTAAAGTATGATTAAATACTGACAGTGTGACTCATCTCCAAATCGTCATAGAGCACTGAAATGAGGAAAAATTGCATCAAGATGACTAATAAATAACCACACAATGGCTCCTAAAGCTTAATTTAATGACCTTATAGCAACATTTTGGAATTTATGCATTTGATATATGTGAATTCATTCAGTCAATTATTAATTACCTTTAAGTTTTGCCAGAGCAATTGTTCTTAGCTAATTAACTTAGTTATATACAGTAAGTGATGCTTTTTTCATCCCTGTGGAGAAATCCATGTACATTTGAGTCAGTCCAAAAATGTACAAAGAAACTCTTAGCTTTCAGCCCAGGTTTAGTTTTGTTATGAAACAGTTATATGTGTATGTGTGTGTGTGTGTGTGTGTGTGTGTGTGTGTGTGTATATATATGATCTCTATAACATCACCATGTAAGGTCACCTGTCCATAAGCGAGGCATTTTTACAGTGTCAGAATTAGTCTTCTTCTTTGTCAGCACTCACCAACTGTTTCCTGCCAGGTTTACATAAAGTGAACACACAGTTTTTCAAGACTTCGTTTTTGGCCGGCTATTTCAGAAGCTATCAACAACCTGACCTCCTCTGGCAGGAAGCACTCAAGATTGTCACGCCGTCAGACCCTGGCAGTCGTCAAGAGCGAAAGAGAAAAGTGTTCCTCATCTGTCTTCCATAGGGGGACAAAGTAAAGAACGGCAAGTCCCTCTTTCCCGGTTTATCCTCTCTGTCATGCAAGTCTGTTTATAAACTGTGCTGGAAGCAACCGTCCCCAAAGATCGTTACATAACGTGGTGATGGGCTGCAAATCCCAGCAGAGGACACACGTTCCAGTCGCCAAAGGACAAATGGGACTTCATGGAATTTTGAGGTCTTAGGAGGCTAGCCAGACAGTAATTGCTTTATCTCCTTGGCCTTTTCATTATATTCCATTAGATTTAAAGCTTTTTAGAAAAGCCATTATGCTCTACCCCCAAATGCTCCTTTACAAATACATTTAGACATGACACTTATTGCCCTCTCTTAGATTATCTAAGTCTTAACGTAACCTCAAAATACATATCAAATCACCTCACAGCAACTCGGTACCAAGTTCAATTCAGCCCCAGTCCTTTGTAAACTAAGTTAGGCTTTTCCATCCTCAATAGGAAAGAGTATTATTGCCAATCACAGGCAACGTGTTGTCAAGAGCAAATGTTTTCTCGCACAATTGTGTAAAGATTTTCCTCCACTCACTGTTATTCGATTAATTTCCACATCTCTACTGCACTTTCATACAATGTCAACATCATGCAAGCAGGAAGGAAACAAAAAATGCTAAGAGCATTTAGACAGAATGAGGATATTTTTGAATTTGGAAACCACACACACACACACACACGTATGAAGATGTACGCTATATGTTCACACATGCAGTGTGGTGTAAGGTTGTGGTATCCTGCAGGTTAATTTGTATACATTTAGCTAGGTACAGGATGACAAAGACCCTTGTAATTTTCACTTCCAAATGATTGAGGAATAGGGTTAAATGGAACTTGCTTAAAACCTGTCAGCATGTGTTGTCGGCCAAAACTGTTATAACGAGACCAAAATTGACTTTTTCTTTAAATCTGAAATGAATATCTTTTCACATTTTTTGCATTGCCTGTATCGAGAATCCTGTATCTAGGAGAGTAAAAAGTCAACGAACAAACATGTCACTTAAATGTAAATATATCATTAATTTTGTCACGCCCAGTGGTCTTATGTTGTGTGTGGGTCTGGTTTGCGTGATTCCTTTGTGTGTCCAGGGTTTAATTCCCTGGTGTGGTTCCTTCCTTATTTGGTCGTGTTTCTTGCCCTCGTTAGTCTCCCTGATCCTTTCCACCTGTCCCCGGTGTTCACCTGTGTCGGTTTCCCTCATTAGTCTGTGTGTGTCGTCACGTGTGTGTCTCTGCCTGGAAGTTTTGCAGTTTGTCTTCTGGATTCTCTTGTGTTTTCGCTTCACCCCCATGGACTTTCCCCCCGTGTTCTGTTTCCTACTTGGACGCTGATGGTAACTGCCTCACCTGTCTGTAAGTGTCTTTGTTTGAATAAACCGGACTTGCTTCCCCTTCCCCTCAACTGTCTGCGTTTGGGTCCTCTTTTCTGCCTCCGCCATGCCGGTGCGTGACAAATTTGAAGTGACTAGAATCAACATTTTTATTGAAACTTTTGATGAGCAGGGGAAATTAGTAGTATGCAGCTAAATTGGTCAGTATGGAAGCTATTGACCACAGATGATGGATAAAGATCAATTTCAGCAAAGTGTACCAAAAAACCACTCTACATAATTAAACATGTGCACAAAAGCTGTGAGAATAGGTGATTGACCCCACTTCAGTGGTGTAAAAAGTCTTTCTTTAGTCTTTTAGAAATTCTCTGGTAATTTTAAGAGAAACAAACTGTGATGTAATAGAAACAGTGTCCAGTCAGCAAATCTTAGTTTAAGGGTCACAAAAATCCCTGTAGGAATCTCATTTTATGGTCCAGTGTGACAGCCATGATGATCGATTCTGGTTAGTAGCTCAAAGAAAGTCTTTTTGCAAGATACTGATTTACACTGATGTGCTTGGGTGATCATTTACAGAGTGCCGACTATCAGTCAGTAGCGACAGTTTTCTTAGAAATGCCTCAAGAGGGTTTCCAGTTTCACAAGACGTGCAAGTGAATAATCGGTCGTGTTACACTGTGATATTACACATGTGGAAGGGACATGCATTGCTAGACATCACTAAAATGCATGAAACATCATGAGAACCTTGTTTTAAGGGGGCAGAACAGTAATAATGTGAGCATAGGAGAAGTCTTTGCTGTCGGATCTAATCAGATAAAAATTTGCTGTCCTTGCAGTGAGTGGTCTGATTTTTAATGTTCTTTGATGCAACATAACACACCCATATTGAGCCGACTGCAGTATCTCCTTTGGCGTGTGTGTATACATTGATCAGCCATAACATTATGACAGCATGGGCACCCAGACGGTCTGCGGCTAACCAACTGCGATGCTCTGTGTCTGACTATCAGAACCAGAATTAACTTTGAGCTACAGTAGCTCTTGTGTTGGATCAGGCATTGCTCCCCATGTGCATCAGTGAGCCTTGGCCACCCATGGCCCTGTCGCTGGTTCAGCGGTTTTCCTTCCTTGGAGCAGTTTTGGTAGGTACTGACCACTGCAGACTGGGAACACCCCACAAGAGCTGCAGATTTGTAGTTGCTCTGACCCAGTCATCACAGTTTGGCCCTTGTTAAAGTCGCTCACAACCTTACACTTGCCCATTTTTCCTGCTTCAACACATCAACTTCGAGGACAAAATGCTCACTGCCTAATAGTATTGTTTCA
>JAVQJF010086448.1:0-25230 GCA_036023855.1 Gadopsis marmoratus
CGGGGTTCAGTGTCTTGCCCAGGGACACTTCGACATGCAGACAGCGGGAGCTGGGATCAAACCACCAACCCTGGGGTTAATGGACGACCGCACTACCCCCTCAGCCACAGCCGCCCCAAAATTGATAAATTGATTAGTCAATTAACATAAAATGAATTGTCAGTAAATATGATTAGAAATGTAATCGTTTGAGGCTGGAAGAACCCTTTCCCTTAAAGCAAAAATTCATAAAATTCATAACTTTCAGGTTCTCAAATTGAATATTTGCAAGTTTTCTTTGTCTCCTCTAATACTACAATGAGTATCTTTGGACAAAATAAGCAATCAATTTTAAGACAACATACTGACCAAACAATAAAGGGATTAATCGGAGCTTCAGCCCTACCTGTTATTGCATGTCCTTTGTCTTTGTCCAGCTGCATTAGTGCATTTTAACACTGCAGTGAACCCAGCTTTGGTGTTTCCCCAATCACCATCACTTGAACAGAAATGGTCAGTTTCTGTTTTGAAGAACAAAAGGTAAGGGTTGATTTATCATTTATAATGTGTGCCAACTAAGGCAACTAATATCTGTACAAATGTAACTTCAGGAGAACAAGACGTTAATCTGAAATTCTGCTGGTGCATGTGAAGATCACTGAGGCATAAAAAACCTAATTTATCCTCCTGAGAACCGGGGAAAAAAGTATCTTCCATTGTAACTTTTTTTGTCTCAGCATGAAAACAAAGTTCCCCCCATTCCACCCAAACACATGAGATATCATTGGAAATGCCAGGGTGTGCTCTATTTAGCACAGCAGGACATAGTAGGGGAGCTCAAATGAGTCAAAAGATATAGACCAAAAACCAATGTCCACTACAGAGGACATAAATGAATAGGCTGGGTCTCAGGAGGATATCATACTAATATTCATTGTGCCTGAAATCACTCCCTCGTTCACTCATTATTCCTTACATCAGTGGTTCCCAACCTGTGGGTCTGAACACCCTAAAGTGGTCACAGGTTCAATTCATTCTTGACACTGAAAAAACCTATCTGTCAAAAAATATTCTAAACTCAAGTTCTAGCTTTTTATTATTGGAATAGTAGTATAAGAAGCAGCAGCATATATAACATTATTTTATTTTTTTATACATTTTGTATTTGTACATAATACTATATTACTACTATATTGTTATTGTATTTTCAAATTATGTTCTATATCGGTTTTTGAATATATCATAGCATTGAGTTGTCGCTAAATTACATATACTGTGTGTATATTATATATAACATTATATACGTAAATATTATTATGTATAATGTACTTATTCATACCGATATATCTATATATATATATATATCTATATACTGTAGTTCACACATTATGGCTGCTGGAGTTTATATACCATGTATATCAACTTGTGACATATGTTTGCCAGTAGTTACTTTGAAGGCTCATGACCCAGGGAACCACTGCCCTGCACAATAAAACAGTTAACTCTAGACTGGGCAGTAAATTGAGATTTCATGCACTTATCAATCATCATCAGTGTGCATCTTCTGACAGGTGCTGTAATTCACATAGCAAAGGCGTAGCATTGTTGTATGATTTTCAACTAAAAGTAATGTCCATGCTATGGATTATGTATTTTTCATTCAGTTGTCCATTTGAGAACAATACATAGTGCAGAAAATTCACACTTAGAATTTGAACACTAAAATAAAATGGCAAAAATGTTATATACTGCTAGAAAATATGGACGTGATGTCGGACAAAGCCATTGTTTTGTGACAATATTTTAACTAATATTAAAACATACCATATATGATGTTGATATTAATTGAAGCTTGTCTCGTTTGGTTGACCCTGTTCTTAAAAGTGCATGTTAGTTGGAGGAGAGAGTTTGGTGGACTACACTTAACAACAGTTTGAGCTGTATAGGTTCCATCACCTGCAAAGATCACATATGCATGTCACGTATTTTCATAACAAAGTTTGCACAAGGATTCATTTAAATGAATGGGAAAAGAAGATGAACACAAGAAAATTTACTTACCGGAAGGGTTTAGGGGTATTATTTCTGCTGTGATGCCTGTGCTGTTCCATGTCACATCATAAGTTTCATTGCTACTCCCTATATCACATATTCCTTTTACATTCTGTGTGCTTGAACTTTGACAGAGTGGAAATGCTGGATCTATGCTCATATCAATGTTTGGCAGCAGGGCTACGTCCAGTATAGCGCTGGCTTTGTGAGATATACTGCATGACGTAGACATTTGATTGTAGGCACACGTGTACTTTCCTAAGAATCAAAAAGGGATGAGAGTTAAAGCCACTATGTGTAGAATCTTTATGTGATTATCAGTGGTGGAAAGTAACTAACTACATTTACTCAAGCACTCTACTTATGTACAATTCTGAAGTACTTCCATTTTATGCTACTTTATACTTCAACTCCACTACATTTCAGAGACAAATATTGTACCTTTTACCTTTTGGCAGGTTAAATATGTCAAATGTAAACACAGAGACTGAAACAAATATACCTGACCAGAGTTCTGATACGCTTTTAAGTTTGACATTAGTCTCCTTTGGTGCTGATGTCACTGTTGACTCTGTGCCATTAGTTAGGTCAAATACCCCGTCCTGTCTTTCCAGCTGCCACGCTGGTAGGGTGTTCAGGGGCTCCTGTGATGTGCAACCGAGGTTGTACGTTGAGTTATAATGCACCGGGTTAGATGGCATGCTTAAATGGACAACACCTGCGAAAAGTAAGAGTTGAATCAGTATAGAAACCACAGATAAGCGTCATCCAGAGGTTAAGGTGTGTGTCTGTCTATGAGTGAGTGTGCTTTTTGAGGTTTAGAGTCTAAACGTTTGATTATGCCATAGCAAAATTGTTATCTTTGTTATGTGCTCCTTCGTCTTGGCCCTTTAAGGAACAAACTTTGTACTATTGGTGAAAAATAAGCATCAGTTTAAAAGCTGCTGAGTCATCATTTAGATAAAGGTATCTTAACCTTCCCACAGTGGTTCTTTGAGCTAAATGCTAACATGCTCACAATGACAATGCTAACATGCTGATGTTTAAGTGGTTTTAAGAAGATTCATCCTATGGTTTTTAAGTCATTCATGTTTAATTAAAGACTAGATTTAAAGACGAGAAATCAAAATCCAATCCAGGTTTAAAATTATGTCCCAACCTCCATTAGATATAATTAATTACCTGTTGTCACCAAATTAAGTGTCGCGGTCATATTGCTGCCCAGGAGATTTGATTTGTCAATCAGATCTTGTGGCGTGATGTTGGAAGCAATGATCATTTGAAAATTTGCGATGATGCTTCCAGAACTTTGGAGAAGAAAAAACAGAATTCAGTCACATATTGAAAACAGAAAAATAACAGAAATTATTTCATTTGGTGAACAAAGCAATTACCTGTATTTGTTAATTGTTAAGCTGTCAAATCCACTTAAAGTGCTATAAAAGGTTTTCATCTGGAAGACAACAGCTCATTCACTTAATAACTTTATATTACTGTAGAAATTAATTACATTACTCCTAATCTGACAAAGGTTATTAAGTAATATATTTGTTTTTACCGTGTTTAACAATTTGCTATTGCACATCAGAAATGTGTTAGTGCTTTGTGTAGTCAGACAATCGTAATAATGCACATCACCCAAGACAATGGTTCCTATGATAGTAACTGGAAAAGAAAACGTTTATTAGCTTAATTTTTGGGATGCTTGAGTGCTTGATTTGCACAAAGACACACATACATGCACATGCAAATACAGTCAAAATGACCAATACCTGAGGTGTTTGAAACACACGTGTAAGCTGAGTTTTGGGGGAAGGTACATTTATTTTGGCCACAGCACTTCATAGACCGACAAACACTATCATTCCAGCTGTAGCTTGACTGGCAGGTACACTCTATTGTACTGGTCGAGACATTCAGACATTCTGTTTTTAAAAAAGGTATGTTTTCAATTATTTTTATTCCAATTAAAATCAATCAGAACATGCAATATTTGAAACATTAGAAAAAGGATTACTTGTTGTTATGTCAAGGTTGTCAACGCGCAGGCTGGTGTTACTCACAAAAGATGTCAGTATCGCTGTTAGGTTTTTGACTGCACTTTTCTCTATTGTCACTTTGGCATAATACATTTGTGTTGAATTGTCTGAAACACGCAACACAGGCACACATCAAAATGTCACATACACTAAATCAGTTTAAGAACAATGTGTTGCCTAATTACAAAACTCAGAATCATTTTACCTGTTCCACTAGCCTGTAAAAGTCAAAATAAAATCATTAAATTGAATGCAATTTCATATTACAATTTAGATTTCTAAGATCTAATGTGTAATCTTATGATATTGATGTACCTGATTGATGTTTATACCCAGGATGGTAAGAAAAATAAAGGCCCACATCCTGTTCCTGCAAATAATCAATAACATAAGTCATTTATTTAGCCTCTGGTACACAAAGGTCTGCGCATTGACTGATGATATAATTTGGGTTTATATACATTTTGGAACAGTTTAATCCATGTATCCCTCCTTTTGCATAAAGACCAAGTAATGACAAATTAATTTGAATCTCTATCCTCTGTTCTGTTGCTTTGGTGCCTCTGAACAAAGCTTACAGCCCAAAAAGATATAGCAAAACTTTCTTTCTAAAGTAAAATAAACAAAACACAAAAGGCATATTGAGACGGTTCTCTGTGTTCCTTTTTGTTCCCAGGCCTCTACAGAGGAATAACAAAAAAGTAGCTGTAAGCAGATGTTTATTGATTAGTATTTCTCAGCAATTATAACTTTTCCTACAAAAACATATTTTACATGACCTTTGGCTGTGTATCGATAACTGTTTTACTGTGTATTTATAACTGTAATTTATTATCTGTTTATACACTGGCCTCCACTTATGGGTGCCCACAGGAGGAGTTACAGTTGTTGACAAATTCAGTCTTATTATATATACTTATTTCTGCCTACAACTACAGTATAGTGTGTTATAAACTATGTATTAAATCTAAACAAAACTAAAGAAAAAAGGATCTGTAAAACTAGCTGCAAATCTTTTCAAGTGCTGTATGTTTCATTGTAACGGCTAATATGACATATAATAAATGTGTTTAGTGGGATAATGTGACATGCATGCTAATAAAAGATAATCAATATAGAAAGATCAGCTGACCTGTTTTCCTCGTTTTGTATCGGTGAACCATCCAGCAGCATATCACGATGTTAGAAGAACCCGTCTGCGCCCACGAATGACAGGAGCTCTATTGTCAGAGCTCTCTGCAGCAGCTTACAAGGAAATGAAAAGCACAAGACCAAACTCGGTTTCCAGGGGACTACAGTGCATTAGTAACTGGTCGGGTTTACTGCAGGTAGATTTGCAAAGTGAAAAGGGCTGTTATGTGCATCTAATTTGACTTTCAAAAAATAGAGACCACATGGTGTTAGTGTAATTACAATATGTATGGGTCGGCTTGTTTGGCTAGAAAAACAAAGTGTGTCACATGGTAGGAGTCCAATTTGAAAACACACGTTTGAAACAGTGCAGGGCTGTTAACTTTACAGGATTATTACCCAGGGAAAGAAATCTGAAATTTGAATTTACAGCGTGTTATGGCAACAGTCATGTAATACACCTGTCTGGCATTTACTTTGACAGGAGAAGGTGTGTGAGCATCAACCCTAACCTTTGCAGAGGACATCAGACGGTACAAACTCAAAAGAAAATTGCAATTTGCCTTTGACTTTGACACCAATGACTCATGGCTGTTCCCTTGAAATACTTGATGATGAATTTGGGATGGTACTTGGCTGCGTATTCAGAGACAAAGCATGTGCCTGTGTCCAAACTGTAGACCATGGCGTTGACATTTGGGAGGGATTGCCATAGATTTTGGTACAAACATCCCTGGTTCCCAGAGGATGAACCCTGATGACTTTGGTGTTCCCTGGAAATTCTAAAGTCTAGAGCCAACATGAGGTTCACATTTGTGGATTTGAGTGAAAAAAATTCTCACATTCATGATCCCCTGAGGATGAAATGTAATAACTTTGGTGATCCTGTAATTTGTCACCTAGGCCCAGTTGTTCAAAAGTAATCTGATCAGATTTCCACCATCGGATTGGATCAAATCTTGAAGATGGATTGTTCAAAAGACAAAAAAGGTCCTGAAATCAGATTAGATCACATAATCCAGTTTAGGTTCTGATCTGGATCAAACCTTCAATATGTGTTGTTGTTGGACTGGGATACCTTTTATACAAAAATGCTGGGTTACCCTGATTCTAGCAGAAGGGTGGATTCAAGGTGAATTTCAGGCACCAAATTTAAGGAAACTTTAAAGTTGGTCAAATAATACAATATTTGTATAATGTAGTATCCATTTATGCACTTTATTTTGCACTTGATTTGTTTAACCATTACAGTGATAAAGTAGATAAGTTTACATTAGGATGCTTATTAATCCTTTCAGTGCAGTAAAAACAAAGATTTTGTCCCCATAAAATACCCCAAACAGCAGTCAATATCAAATACAAATATTTTTAACTTTAACAAATCTTTCCCTGTATATTAATTACAATAACACAATCAACAGAGATGGAAGAATCAAAAGTAGATTGTAACAATTACTTCGTCCCGTCATTTCCTGAAAATGGAACGGGATGTTTGTGTTGTTTTATTGTTTTGTCTCTTCATATGAAAAACACTTAGTGACCCAACGCTGGCCTAGTGCTGGTAATCCAGGTTTGATAACCTTGAAAGTTTGTATTTGGATCGGGATGATCCAATCCGACGTTGCTTTGGAAAACCGGCACAAAAGTAAGATGGATTACCTGATCCTGGATAGCAAAACATTCCAAATTCAGATCCTTGTGTTCCAGATTAAACCTTTTGAACAACTGGGCCCTAGCGAACCCTAGAGGTTCAAATTTCAATTTGTTCAATACTTTGCTTCATGGTCAGCTGACATTTCCCAGAAATGTGTGTCACACGTACAGCAGAGACAATAAAAGCAGTGAACAAAGATGCTTTATATAATGTAATTACAGCCTTTCACTGGGTTACAGACCACAATCCTTATACAACATTTATGACCAATTGATCTGTTACTCAATATGCGTGCGATGGGTGAAAGTCAAAAAATGATAAGCACTGTATTATGTAGGAAATCCTATCAAATGTGAATCATATACTTAGATATATTTCAGGTTCATAGAAGCATTCTGCCAAAAAATGTTTTATTAAAAGGAAAAAAAGATCCTATACTTTCTATTTTGGATCAAATCCAAGTATTGTGAGTACAGTAAACATGATATTACATATGCACAGCCTGGGTCTGACAAATTGTACTCAAGTAAATGTACTAAATGTAACTTTTCCACCACTGCCTTCACTTATTGCAATTTCAACTCGAATTTCAAGCATCTTCCATTGGCCCCTCCCTGCCCTGTAAATGCTCACCTTTTAAAACTCCACACATCAAGTTTGTAATACAGGTTTTAACAGGGTGGGCAGCACTAGCACTAATCATCTTTATGTATAAAAAGCAGTGGAGTGCCCCTTTCAGAAGAGACAAATCTGTTTTTATGACTGAAATTAGTTTTCAGTCACAGAAAATTAAAACAGGAGGCAATGCAAAAGGGCATCTACAAAATCTTTAATTCTTAAATTGAAAAGGGGATTTTCTTTGTTATACGGCTGAAGTACTACCACAGTATGACACAGGGCCATTCATAGCTAAACAATAGTCAAGTATACATTTCCATATAAATGTATATTCATAAACATTTGTATTTGTTCACAGTACATCAATTATTGTCATAAAACAGTATAATGCAGATTTTGATTTTACATGTATCTGTAAAACTATAAACAGGCTAAGCTGCACAACTGTTACCTAGCTGCAGCATTTGACAGTGCAAATTCAAAAGATGCCTTTCATCACAAGGCAAAGGCAACAAAATAAGAAATAAAAATGCATGTATATATATTTTAGTCCAATCGCTTTGTGTAAAGGCTTAAACCGTTTTCCAGCCGGACATGAAGCTGTGATATCACACAGTTGTTTCATGCTCCACAAAAGGTGTGTCAGGAAGAAAGCTGTCCGTCTCTCCCTGCGATGGTTCGTCCTCTTGTTGGAAGGCCAATCCATTGCTGTCTTTGTATTGTGGAGGCTGCCTTTGTTGTGCTGGCAGCTATAGGAATAATTTAAAGGTAAATATAGACGATTGACTTAAACACTCCAGTTTTATGTGATACAACAGACTGAAGATGCTAACACAGCCTTGCTACAACCTCTGAGGCTGTACCTAGGCACAGCAGTGTCTGGAGCCAAATGCTAACATCAGCATGCTAACCACGATCCCAATGACAATGCTAATGTTTAGCAGGTATAATGTTTAGCATGTTAGTTTGACCTTGTCATTAAGAAAAAAGTTGTGGGATCACCAAATTTATTACAGATTTTCCATTTTCCTTTAGTGAATATCTGTCACTAATTATACGGCAAATCATCCAAAAGTTAACAAAGATATTTTACTCAATCCATGCAATCTTTTGTGAAATATTTCAGTCTGGACCAAAGTGGTTAGCCTGACCTTGCCGGGCCAATTCACAAACGCAAATTAGTCTGGAACCTCCCAATTCATTTTCGATTCCCAAGGGGTTACAGTCTTATGCTACACATTTTTCAAATGTTTTCCTTACCGTGTGTCCCACAGGAGTCATACAGCACAGCTTATTTTTGAGGTGTTCAGGTAGAAAACAAAGCAGCTGCCCAAACAAGGGATAGATTGTGCCTGGTGTCACATCTTCTTCTTTCATGGGGCCTAAACAGAAAATATTTCAGCATTTTAAACTTAGACAAAAAAATCAATTGTAACGAAAACTTCTGGATTACAGAGAGAACGTGTACATGTAAGAACTCGCCAACCTGTGAGAAAGCTGACGATCAGGCCTATTAGAATGACTGTGAAGCAGTTGAACGCACTGTACCACATGTAGGACAGTGAATAAAATCTCTTCAGGCCGTAGGGTCGGCTAAAGAACAAAGAGAGACGATTAGCTTGTGAAATGACCTTAGTCAAAACAAAACGCACTGTGCTGTCGGTTTACCTCAGAGTGATGTTGCCGAGTGCAGTCTGAATGGCGGCGGACGTGTTGTCTGGCAGCACGATGCCTCTGCAGTCGGGTGGCAGCGTTCTCGTGCTGGAGTTACGGGTGACGATGCTCCCAATGCCGACCCAGAAAGACAAAGCCAGACCAGCGCCCAGACCACCCAAGGCTCCCTGGTAACAACAATAAAACCTGAGAGATACGGGTTTGATTTCTAACTAACTGTCAGAGGTTTACAGTCTTAATCGCAATATCCTGCTATGAGGATCAGCAGCTGTCAGTAGACAAAGAAAGAGCTGAGGTGGCAGACGTGGCAAACAGCTGATTAAATTAGGAATGATTCTTATTGTGAAACAGGTCAGGTTTACATTTATTAATGAAAATAACCTGAATATATATACTATATATTATCTCATAACAAACTACACGACAGATCCCACTGATGGAAGTTCAACTTACAATGGAGTTGGCCCACGGGAAGAACATCCCGAGACAAAACAGACCAAGAATAGGACCACCAACCATCCCGAAGATTTTCAAAGCCACCTGGGATTCAAACATAGTAAGAGTCCGTGCAGATTTAGTGAGAAATGTTGCTCAGTATTTGGTCAAAACAACCTTAGAGCTTACCTGTAGAACTGAATCATCCATTAGGTGAGTGAGATAAGCCATGGCCAGACACAGCAGCCCATAGGACATAGCTTATTGAGGAGACACACGTTAAAACTTTAGATCAAACGCGTCATAATTGTGCAGCTATGCATCATGTGTTTCAGCGTCAGAGAGCTAACCTAAGGCTTTGGACAGCAGGGTTGCTCTTGCCTCGGTCATGGCGGGGAAATGTGGTTTGATGAGGTCTTCCATTGTCACAGTGGCCAAAGAGTTGAACGCAGAAGAGATGGTGCTGCACAAGAGAAGTGTTGGGAAAACAGTAAGATTTTGTTTTATTCTTTTGTTTCATCATCGCAGCATTTGAGAGTTAATGCAAGTACATACAAGGTTCGTACAGCTTTTTAAGAGTCAAATTCAAGCACTTCTCAAGAGCTTTCAAGGACTCTCAAAGCCTTTATCGTCACATCTAAATTGTTACTATAAAAGTCGTGAGACATCAACAAATATCACAACGGAATCGTTTCATTTAAAATATTCAAAGATTTTTGGTTTACACGTGCGATTGTGTAGATCCTGAAACACCAGATTATGTTGAAAATCAAGGTTTTATTTAAGGAGTATATTCAAATTCAAGCATATTCTTAACTTTGAAAACATAACCGCTAAATAAGCATTTTCCAAACTTTCAAGACGTTGTACACACCGTGTATACATTTTATTTTAATGTATGCAACATCCATAGTGAAACACACATTTGAGTAAAAGCTTCGTCATAAGCTTCAAATATGAATGCATCGCACATGTTCTTTATCAGGATAACCAGGACTGCATGTGAATAAACGCATTCAAGATTTTTTATGGATTTAACACTCTGTTGCCAGTTAATGCGCAAACTTCACTTTTGGATGCCAGAGTTCTGCTGCCACTGACAAGGTTACTGTTGAATAAAAAACAGAAAAAAGACTGAGGCGTACCTGAGAGCTGCACTGAATAAACACGCAACAAACAGTCCAGGCAGTCCAGGCAGACCTTGCAGCATATCCATCACAAAGTACATCACCATCTGTGGGAAAACACATCGTGAACAAATTATTTGCATGAATTTATTAGTCACCAGAAACGAAATACAAATCTGACGACGCAAGGTCCCCGATGACAGCACAGATAGCACATTTGCTGTACAGAGCCCAATGTGCTAGGGCGTCACACTAAGAAATATGCAAATACTGATGCTGCTGTAGTTTTGTTGTTAAGTCTACCTGCCTCTAAATAACGCTGCATGAACTTAAGTTTTATCCTTCATTAATCTCAATCAAGGAAGCCGAAAACATCAGGCAGGGGATTCAGTCGCTAAAGACACACGGAAACTCACCGCGTCCCTTGAAGAGGTGCCCAGCTTGTCAGAGTAATCCTCCCCGCAGTAACGTGCAAACATGACCAGTCCCATCACACAGCTTAGAGCCAGAGCCAGCTGCAGGGAGGGAAACACCATGTAGCAAGACCTGCAGAGAGGTGGGAACGTAGTCAAAGTGAAGCCATCTTTTTCTCCCTTTTGTGACTTTTATTGGACACAAATTACTTCCCAGAGATTTGCTTGTCAATTAATATTTTGAGATTTGAAAATGATATATTGGCCGATATTCAGTTGCTGTTTAAAGAATTGTGACCAAGGTATGAACTAAAAACGTGACATTTTAGTCTACGGCCATGCTAGCAGCTCTGTGAGGCTACTTAAACACAGTGGTGCTTTGAGCTAAATGCTAACTTTAGCACGCTAACAGGCTGATGTTCACCATCTTAGCTTAACGTGTTAGCATGCCAACATTTGCACATCCTCTGGGAGTCATGAATGTCTGTACAAACGTTCATGGCACTCCACCCAGTCGTTGCTGAGATAGTTCAGTCTGGACCAAAGTGTTGGACCAACCAACCAACAGACTGTCGGTCTGTGCCGGTGCTGTGGCATCAAAGTGACAGCAAAATTATGTAAATCTACATTCTGTGTACCTGACGGCCTCTTTCTCTGTGCGCGAGCTGAGATATCTTTGGACCTGAGCCTGATTCACTCCGTACAGGGACAGCATGAGGAAGACCCCGCCAACCCCCAGAGTCCAGAAGGTGTGTCTCTCTGTGGGATCTGGGTTTAGGCTGAACACAAGAAAGAGAGAAAACAGTAAACAGACAACATTTCACAGATTTACAATCACTGGATCTAAGGTGTAATAAATAAAATGTGGTATGTTGTCAGTGTTCTGGTACATTAGTGCATTTTGGACACGAAATTTACTGGTTGAAAGAGAAAGTGTAGTGAAATGCATGTCAAACTGCAAGTCACTGTTTAAAGGAATAGACAGGAAAGTCTTATTTATGTTCCATGCTTGCCTGAAAATGTTGTCACGTAGCCATGTTATTTAGTAACTTTATGCGCTGACAGGATTTTTATTGCAATGTATTTATTTATCCACTTAAAGCATTGTTTTATGCGTTTGTTTTGCTCAAGAGGGATGTGTAATGTGCTTGTAAAGTCTATGTCTACAAAGCAACAATATTTCACAAACCTTTCTTAAAACTGAAGAAAATACTATCCGTTTATAGCGAGTGTTGAGAAGGACTCGTGCGAAAGCAAATTCAGGCAAATGTAATTTTAATATTTTCTGGCCTCTGCAATGCATCGAGTCTACATGAAACCAAAAAAAAAAAAAAAAATATCAGCTTTTCTTTGAATGAGGTCTGGCATTATTATTGAATAAATACACCAGGATGCATTTGTGCACAGATTTCCCCATCCACTGCTGACGCTGGACGTTCTCCCACACACACACACACACACACACCACAGTACGGACTCACTCGAAGGCAGATATGCGGTTCCCTTCGCAGACTTTCCTCCAGACTTCAGACACTCCCCCAGTCTGCTGCACCCCCACCACGATGACAGCCAGCTGCCCTGCAAACATCACAACAGTCTGAAAGACGTCCGTCCAGATGACAGCCTTCAAACCACCCTGTCAGGGACAGACAATACACATGGGAATTAATCTGATGCATGTAAAAAATATACTTCCATCAAATACTAGATATCAGTCACATCCTGTAAATTGACCCTTTATATTAATGCATAGTGCCTCTAGAATATAGACTTTTCTACAAGTGATTAATTTGAGTGGTATTTTGTTTTTAGAGGTGTCAAGAGAGACATGACAACAAGGCCTGCCAAGACACCAAAAACACAAAGAGTTGGAAATCCAAAGAAGAACATTCAAATATTCAAACAATTCAAATATTAAGTCAAGCTGAGCTGTATGAACATGATCGTGATGATGAACTCACTATTGTTGTGTACAATGTGCACACCAGACCAGTGGCCAGCACTGCTCCCCATAGTTCAAATCCAGTAACTGAAAGAAAACACAGCAACACATTGAACTACAGACCTCATCTATTCAAAATGACTGAGTCAGAGTACATTATATGAACTTTTCGTACCTGCATTTAGTGCAAAGGCAGGAGTATACACACAAACTCCCATATAGATAACCTGTAGTCGAGTAAAACACAAATCAGAGACTATCACTGCATAAAAAATGTATAAAATAAAGATCTCGAAGGCAATAAATAAATGAATGTCTTGGTTTTTTCAGGCTTTTATAGGGATACACTAATTATATCCACTGGTCCAGCATCAGGGTGATAATGGCCTTTTTAAACAAATAGTTCCCTTAGCTTATTTGCTTCCTTGTCGAGAGTTAGACGAGAAGATCGATAGCACTCACGTGTCTGTGTGCAAAATACAAAGCTGGAGCGAACTAAACCACCCGGCTCCTTGCTTTAGCTTCATATTTAGCGTACAAACATGACAGTGGTGTCGTTTGGTTTTTAAAAGCAAATACTTTTGGCAGTTGAGTGGGTATCGGTCAGATGTGACTGATCCACATTAAATACAGTTTCGTGTTTCAGATACTTTTTTGTCACAGCTGCCTGCCAACTTAGCTTTTAACACCACAGTAATCCCTGGCCCCATGTTACCTGATATAAAAAGTATCCTAATTAGTTCCATGCAGTGAGGTATACAAATTTTAAAATTGGGAAAAGGGGCGCACAGGTATCAGATCGGTACTCGGTATCTGCAGGGAGTTGAGCTATGAACTGTTCCTGGGAGAGAAAAAGGCGGACTGGTGCATCCCCAGTGTATTATGTGAAGTGTTGCACCCACCGTCTGAAAGATGAAGGTCAAAGTTCCACAGATACGCACTGGTTTACTGAAGCGCAGTTCAAGATACTGTGAAACGAAACAACACGAGAAGTGGCGATCAAGCAGGGATACACACCAAAAATATGAACTCATTTAAATCCAATTCAACAGTAAAACTAAAACTGCTTCACCGTACCTGGTAAGCGCTGGAGAGACGCAGTCTGTACAGCACAGGAATGAAAACATGAGCAGGAATGAGGAGGCCCAGGACGTAGGCACAGCCGATGAACCAGTACTGAGTACCGTGAGTGTAGATTTCTGCCGGTACGCCTATAATGGCCACAGCGGACTGGAACGAGGCGATGAGCGACAGTGAAACAGGAAGACAGTGCATGTTCCGGTCTGCCATCAGGAACTCCTGGGTAGTGCGCTGACGCCCTCCTGAAAGAGCATGGTACAGCCCGATGCCCACAGAGGCGGCGAGCAGGACTGCAAATATCACATAATCTACAACCGTGAAGTGCTTCATGGACGGGTCCATCTTGACTGTCTTTAAGTCTCGGCCGCAGCTGGAGGAGGTTTGGTTCTCCTGCAGACAGACATTCAGACGGATGGGAAATGTCTTTGCCCACACCCATGAGTCAGGAGAGTCCAGCAGCCTTGACGAAATAGCAGCAAATTGAAAACACTGATTAAATATGTCTCTGTGTGTGAGAGAGAGTGCGCTTTGCTTTGACATTTAGCCACAATCATGCACATTTGTAACCTGATGCATAAGTCCACACAATCCTTTTTATCATAAACAAAACACTTTGCTTCACTGGCAAAGAAACAAAAAGGACAAAACCCTGTTTTTACAGATTAATTCCCAAATAGATAGTCAGAAGGTGAAATCACTGCCGCCTCACTGCTGTCACCTAAACTAAACTGTCTGCAGCAGAACAGTTAAATGAGACAACATCCAATCTGTGGAATGAGGTCACACGATCAACTTTCTCCTGCTTGTGAAGATCCAAAAATACTGACTACTGGTTTGGAAAGGGGAGGTGCCATGCTACTCTGCCTTTCACTGCCTTTGTGTACACTGTATCGCATTGACAAACAGCAACAGCCAGTGTCTAAAGGGGTTTCAAGGTCAAAATGGACAAATGGGTCTAGATTTCACAGGTTTCCCACTAACACTACTCTTCTTTTTAAATCAGGTTATGCAGTTGTTGTTCTTTTTGTTTATCCATATAAATAGTTTTTTAAAATTTCATTATAAATCCACAAGGACTCAAATATTTTGATCTGAAACAAGAAGCTGATTAATCAAAATTCCATTAGAAGCTATTTTGATAATCACAACATTTGAGTCTTTTTTCAAAGCCAAATATTTTCTGTTTCCAGCTTCTCAAATGTGACGATTTGCTGCTTTTCTGTCTCATATGATAATAAAGTGAATATATTTGGGTTTTGGACTGTTAGTTAGACAAAACGTGTAATTTAAAGACGTCACTTGCAACTATAGGAAATTTCGATGCATCGTTTTTAACTATTTTAAATATGTAACGATCAAGCAAGGAGATGTCGGCAGATCAACCTATTCATAATAATAATTTATCACATTCCCTAAAACTAAGATTATTTTCACTGTTGATTAATACGACGATTATTTCCTCAATTAATCCATCGATTGTGGTCTTTTAAAAGGGTCAGACAATATTGAAAAAATGTCTCTCGCAACTTCCCAGGGGACAATTTGACGTCTTCAAATGTCTTGTTTTGTCTGATCAATAGCCCAAAACCCCAACACACTCAGTTTACATGATATCGAACAGAAAAAAAACAGCAAATCCTCACCTTTGAGAATCTAGAACCCGAGCACGATTGGCATTTCTACGATCTCTACACCTCAAACAATGAATCAAATATCATAACAGTCGCTGATTAACTTTCTGTCCATTGATTAACTGACTAATGGATTCATTCATAACCACAGGAGACAGCACAAAGTGCAATAAGGCATCTATGAACTGCCCTGCAGAGAGGAATAATACACTGCTGCTGTAACTTTAGCACCATTACTTATAAATAACTAATGGTGTTATATTAGTTATAAATAACTAATGGTGCTGTTCCTCTGCTTAGTCAAATATGGGGTGCGTCACTGCACCCAGCTCAAATCTCTGACAACTGCTGCTCAGCTGGACTGGATGTGGGGAAAAGCCCAGAAGCAGTCCATTAAATGCGTCTAGAAATGTAGTGCCGTGAGGAAGATGTGAACTGTTCCATATCTGACAACGTGAGACAGACTCACCTTTACGCGCCTGCACTCCCGTCACCCGGATGCAGCTCACTGTCAGCGGCGCCATGCTGCTTCAACGGCGTTGTGTTACTCAAGAACAACTCTTCTCAACAGCTTGGCTGCCAAAGGCAAGAGCCGCGGACAACACAACGGGCTCGCTCGTCCAGGCGATCGATTATTTGTGCTCTCGTCGCTTCTGTTGTGTTCGGAACGTGTTACATTAAGACCTACAAACGTGGCCAGTCTGGCGCACGTGTCCGCAACCTTGTTTTGAATCTTCTTCCGGGGTTCATCGCGCCGATGGGCGGAGCTACGAGTAGCGACGACGCCGTAGCAGCCGGCGGCCGCGAAAATCAAAAGTCACGCGACTTGTTGCGGTCATTTTTCATCAGAGCAGCTACGTTGTCGACCACAAAATACAGGCAAAAGCTCGCGAAACATGGGGGAAGCGTCGGCGAAAGGTAACGTTGAACCGTTGAACGCTAGCTTACCGCAACTGCTAGCTGGTGAACTAGCTTGTTGCGGCGCTCCGTCAGCTAATGCTAGCTAGCCGAAGCAAACGCAGCCACGGCCGTTATGAGCCGACTGTTTACTCCTTTCACCTTTGTCGCTTGGGCGTTGATAGGAGCCTTTATTTTTTTTCGCTTTCACACGTTCGTCCGCAGGCGTTTTGAGTCACCTGAGTCTGCTGGAAGTCGGGGCAAGAAGCCGGAAAGCCCAACCCCAGCGGCAGAGGCGTGTGATGGAGCTGAAGGCTCAAGCTGAAGCTCTGATGGTCCAGAGAGAGCAGCTGAAGGCCGAGGTGGAGACGCACAAGGTGGAAGCTGAGTTTGACACCGGCTGCAGTAACGCTTGTTACTTGTGACGTTTTTATGACAAATAATCTTTGTTTTACATAGAACAAATGTTCATCAGCCTGACAGCGCAACCATCAACATTTGCAGCAGTAAAATGCCACATGCATGTTAATGCAGCAACAATATTAATCCAATAACCACATATAAAAGTAAAGTTTTCTGTATAATGAGTATATTTACATAAGTACGGTCTGAATGCAGGACTTTGTACTTGCAGTGGAGTATTCTTTCACAGCGTGCTATTTCTACTTTTACTTAAGTAAATGATCTGAATAACTTGTCCACCACTTACCTTCCTTAAAAGTATGGTTTTCATATCTGAGAGCCAGGACTTATGGCTCAGGCCTTATCACCGAACATCAGTGACAGACCTTACTAATCCTCCAAATACCTGCAGTCAGGTTCAGAAAAACTGCACAAACACTTCCCAGAAGAATGGAGGCTGGTATGGCGACAGATTAATGGCAGCTTACTGAGCGCATCTGAAAAATCCCCATTCTGTGTATCAATGACTTTATTTATAATGCTGCATTTCTTGTGTTGTTGGTGCTGCTTACGCCGTCATGCCACAGAATCTCCAGGAACTGAGGGCATCTGTGGACAAACGACGTACGTCTGAAGACGAAGAAATGGATGAAGACTCTGAGAACTCACAACTACTGCGGCTGATGGCCAGACACACACAACTGAATGACCTCCTGCATGCTCATCACATCATTGGTACTCACTACACGTTGTTTACTTGTATACTGATATTTATGATATATTTAACACTGAGATTTTTAGTATATGTATATAATGTGTGTGTGTGTGTGTGTGTGTCTATTTCAGGTTTTTTATCAGTATGTCCTAATTCTCCCTCTTCACCCTCTCTGTTGTATTCGCCGATGTCACCAGGTGGGTACAACGCCATAAAGACGTGTCGAGGGAAAAGAATCTGCGTGTCTCTGGCGACGGCCTACGAGGGCGTCTACTTGGAAACCTACAACCTGGAGATAGACCTGAAGCCAACGCAGAGGATCAGTCGCCATAACATTCCCCCGTTCATTCCCTTGAACAGCCTGGCTGAACAGAGCAACATGCAGACGGATATGAGGACGTTTCTGGACACCCTCAGCCTCCATCTCAATGCCTTTGTTGGTCGCAAGCAGCAGTTGAAGCTTGTGAAGGTGCCAGACATTGCTTTTTTTGTGTCGCTGGTTGTAGTTTTCTAAATGATAACATTTGATGGTTTTCTTGTTATCTGTGATAGTAACCTGAACATCTTTGGATTTTGGACTGTATGTCGGACAACACAAGTCATTTAAATATGTCAATTTGGGCTCTGAGAAATTGTGATGGGCATTTTGTACATTTTATTGACCAAAAGATTAAGAGAAAATAATCAAAACAATTCTATTAAATAAGTTTAATAAAGAAATAAAGGGTCAAATATACATAAATAGAAGCCTATAAAACATGTGCTACAATTTCGTTTTGCAATATGATACTAATATAACTGTGATAAGCCAACACCAATATATCAAACCCTCTCCAATAATATTCCTTAGTAGTATTGACTTGAGCAGGGAAGATCATACTTGTCCGTTGAACTGTGATTTTTGCACGTTTCTGCAAAGATTCAATGACTAAAGAGCGAGAAATTAAGTTCTTTAAATAATATTCAGGGCTTTGATAAGCTCTGATAGAAGGAGGAACTTTAATGTTAGGAGGAGGTGGATAGCATGCATGTCATTTGCTCTGGTAGAATAACACACTGACCGTGTCCTCCTGCTTGTTTATAGGAACTCCATAAGTCTGTGGAAGTGATGGAGAGTAACGTTTTGTGTTCAATATTGGTGATGATGTTCACTGTGCCGAGAGAGGAGACGGCTGTTCTCTGCACGCTGGGCTATGCAGACCACACCAGATGTCTTCCCACACGAGTCCACTTTGACTGTGAAGGTAGGATTTTAATGCTGCAGACATTCCTCCAACTCGAACCGATAGCTGTGTATTTGTAGCAATATAATCCATAACACAAGGAGAGGTCTTCCTACCCCGAAGCTGTAAACACAGTGACGGAGGGTCGAACAATGTTCTGCTTTCCTCCATGTCACGTGATTGTAAATTTAAATATCCTTTTGCTTTTTGACTGTTGATCCAACAATGAGGACGTCACTCCCCAGACGGCTCTGTGAAATTGTGTTGTGCCTTTTTCACTATTTCCTCAAATCTTCTAGAAAATGAAAGAACCAAATATTCCACACAGTGTCAACCACTTTTACAGTAAAATTAATGCACATCAGCATTTGCATATAAGAGGAGGAATTAAAAACCAGTTCGTTTTTCAATGATAAACTGATGCGTCGCGTCAGACAGGGACGATATGCTTTGAAATACAACAGCATGCGTCTGTACTGGAAAATATCAAACTTTACATATTCAAATGTTGAATTACTTCCTTCTAAAAAATATGGTATTTCCATTAATATGAACTTACATTTCCGTGTAACCTAATTTTTTTTTTTTTTTTTGCAGACAAGAATCTTTCTGACTCTCCAGAGTGGAAGAAAAGCTGCAGCCTACTCACAGAGACTCCTGTGCACAAAGCTTTGACAACCATGAGGAAGATGGGCAATATTATGTAATTTTTTCAGAAACGTGACATTTTAATGGAAAGAAAATATCTACATTATCATTGTTTATAATTTAACACTTTTGGTTCAACTTTTTTCTTGATGCTGCAAGTTGAGGTATTAAACAGTAAGTAGAAAGTAAACCTTTTTCTAACCCTCTATGGGGGTTCCACAAGTATTTGCATGTTGCGTTTGTCCTTGAGGTTTTCTATAAATGCTGACACCCTCTTGTGTAAAGTTTCCCTCTGAAGCCGCCTCAGCCGCTCCATTTCCTCTCGGGATTTCTGCTGTTGCCTGGCCAGCTCTTTTTCTGATATTGAGTCAATGGTTGCGATGTTTTTCATCTGCATGAGAGACAGGCTGCTCCGGATGTGGCCTCTGTGTCTCACTGAACTTGTGGGTTTGACTGACGGTGGTGGTGCTGATATCGACCGACTCGGCTCCACCAGTTCAGATCCTTTGTCTTTATAGTTGGGTTTGCTGGAATACAATCTCCCGCCGGATGTTTGAATATCTCTGAAGTGCGTCTCTACGTTGTTGTGTTCTCCAAAGTCCTTCATAGCGATGTGGACTGTGGCTTTAGGCTCGCAGACTTTTACCATCACAACTCTTCTCTGTTCATTTATGAAAGAGTCTCTTCTCTGCTGAATCATTTTGAGAGTGTACCTGTACTGTTTGTCCAACATGTTTAGTTTATGCTGGAGGTCCCGGTCCTCTTTTTGGTTCAACACTCTCAGGTCTTTCTGCAGCACACCAGCTCTTTTGAAACTTTGATCCATTATATACAAAGGCTAGAGGGAGAAATGTGTTTTTGAGTCATTTCTGTCCCTAATTTCTTTAATTTAAAGCGAAAGATGTAATTTTCTTACCTGATTTGTGTGCAGCGTCCCCCAGAGCGCTGTTGAGGTGTGTTTGCTGCTATGGCTGTCTCAACGTATGAATGTAATATAATAAGCCTATTATATTTGAAGTAAAGTGAATGGGATTGTTGGCAACTCCGAGTGTGCTGTTGGTCATTGTGTACCGTCACATTCCTTAGAGATTAAATTTCAAGATAGTGTGAGGGCTGTCACGGGGCCTCTGACAGGTTATACAATCAATAAATCAGTTTCTACAGCAGGGGTCATCATTTCTTTACTGTGCCACTACACATACAAACACTGGACATTCTTATCAGAATATCTTGAACCGAAACTGTGATTTTGAACATCTATTAGTCATGTGTTTACATAACTGGTGCTGAGGGATTTTTGCAGCAATATTGTCAATAAATCAGTAAAGTCTTAACGTATGATACATCATATCCAATTGTTGATTATGTTTTGTTAATCTGAATCAGCAAACTAAAATGATCAACTGTAGTGAAGCAAAAAGTACAATATTTCTGAACTGTAGTGGAGTAGAAGTATAAAGTAGCAGAAAATGCTTCTTTCTTTTTTTTACTGCTGTAATGGCCATTTTGTACTATTTGCTGACATTTAATGGAACCAAATGATTGAATTGGGAAGTAATTGGAAATATTTTAGTTGCAGCATAAATTCCTTAATTTTATTTTATACAACATGTTTATCCCGAAAAAGTCACGTTTAAGGATTTTATTGGCCTTAAACTACATCAAAATCAGCTTTAAATTAAGGACATATGATCTCAGTAGCCCTGTTGGTGGTGCCAGAGAGCCTGCCCCTGCGCTAAACTCCAGTATGGATGATGGCATCGCTTCCCAAAAACTCACCCAGTCATCTCAAAGCTGTTGAACTGTTGACATCGTTTGCTGGTAAGTTATTTTTCTTTTTTTTTTAAATGCTTGAACATAGTTTAACAGATCGATTCACTGTCACATTAGCAGCTAACACATGCTATAATGTGCATTTTCTTCTAATTGTTTCTAATTGTACTTGTAATACAACTTCATCAATTTGTTGTATCAACTTCAACACTTAAATCAAAGGTACCTTAAGAGAAACGTTTGACCTCACAGTGCAGGCGCGTTGCGTACTGGCCATTATTGTATAATGTAATCGTGGAACTCCATAGCCTCTTTGTCATATCACTACTGAAACAATTCACTATTACGACAGCCATCTTCTTCCCTTTTTTTCCTCTGCTTCTTCTCCTAAATAGTTTTAATATTCGTCACACCCGTGTTCAGTACACAGTTATGCTCCCTGGGCTAGCTGGCTCCATGTTTTAACCATTAGCTCTGCTCCCTGTTGCAATGGAAGTCCAAATGGCCCATAATTAGCCTAAATCTACAAGCTTTTTTCATGTTCATGATTGTTCATGATGTTCATGGTACACCCAAATAATGAAACAAATATATAAATAATAATTTAAAAAACAGTATAATAAAAATATCAATTGTACTTTTTATGACTATCTTTCTCTATGCAGGTAGTTTTGGTTCTATGTGCCCATGCAGGTTAGGAGGTACACGTCTGAGATTTTTGGCACCACTTAAAGAGGATCTACATGCTAATTTATTTTCATAATCACATAGATTCTTGATAGCATATGGTGTTAATGCAGGTGGTTTTTCAAACAAAACACTTCACAAGGGGTGTAAACGAACATGGGTTGGTTAAATATATAGGAGTCCTGGGCCCTCTGGTGGATGGAGAATGACAACGAAGGGGCCTTGGGAAGCAATGTGGCTGCAGAAGAGGGACAGTGAGACAGACTGTGACACATTGTTTAGGAAAAAACAGCTTTTTGTAGCTTGCATGTGTCTGCTTGGATCTGAAAATTTGGTTCAGCTGTACTATGAGAATAAACACTTTACAAAGATCCATGTTGGGATATTAAAATAACACATAGACACAGATGAATTATGGGTCTTTTTTTTCCCAATCAAATCACAGTTGCCACTGCTCGGACTATCAAATGCATCACATCCGTCGCACTGGGAGATTTCTGCTGGGAAACTCCTACCAGACAGTGAGTATTTAAAGCAGCAAAAGAAAGTTTATTTAATGTGCCTATGTTTCTTTTTTCAGTTGGCAACCACATTTAGGCTCAAAATTATTATTATTATTTTTCTTCCTTTTATGGACCTGGAACAAGCATTACTCTAGGTTTGCCAGGATGATGCGGGCTGTGTTTGTTGACATACCAGGAGGAATAGAGAATTTATTGCTGCGAACTATCCCAAGACATCAGCCTAATTAAAGTTCATGCAACTGCCCTCAACAGGGCGGACGTACTGCAGGTATACAACAGAATACATTCTTACGTAAGATAAGTACACTACAATCTCCCTGCCATTCATATCTTGTCCTGCTAAATAGGGTTATTTTACTTCATGTAAAGTGGCTCATGTACTGCAATTCTTGTGTAATACCTTTTGTTTTGATTTGATCTCCATAGAGGCGAGGACTCTACCCACCTCCCCCAGGTGAGAGTGACATCATAGGCCTGGAGGTGGCTGGTACTGTGGATACTCTGGGCTCAGGGGTGAAAGGAGGCTGGAAGCCAGACGACTGGGTGATGGCTCTGCTCTCTGGAGGAGGATATGCAGAATATGTGGCCGTGCCAGAGGAGCTTCTCATGCCCATTCCCCCTAATCTCTTACTCAGCCAGGCTGCCGTGATCCCGGAGGCCTGGCTCACTGCTTTTCAGCTGCTGGTTTTCATAGGTACAGCATCCATGTTTGTTATTTCTAATACAATATTCATCTTTCTGCAGGGGAATATCATTGAGAGGAAAACAGAACATTTCATTTAAAGTAGCATTTGCATATTGCTGCGTTTATCTGCAACGTCTTATCTCATCATTATAATCTAAATATTCTTTTTGTCTTGGTGGAAGCAACACTCTGCTGTACTGCGATCTCCGGAATTGTATTCCTTGTAGTCTAAACGTCTCTGTTGTAATTTGACATTCCAGGAAAAATAAAGAAACGTGGTTCAAGTTGAAACAAATGCAAAACATTTTTTTTTTTCAAATAAGTTTATCCAGTTGAATAAATGTGAATATGGTTAAGTATTGTTTTCTATTACTTTCCACTCACTTTTATACAACTCTAACAACCTTATAGTGAAGAAGGTGGCTGATATTAAATTGTTGCCATCTGCCTTCTCTGCCACAGCTCAGGTGAAGGAGGGTGAAGTAGTGCTGGCTCATGCTGGAGCCAGCGGAGTTGGAACAGCTGCTGTTCAACTGGTTCGTCTGTTTGGTGCTGTGCCCATCATTACTGCGGGGAGCCCAGAAAAACTGAAGATGGCTGAGAATCTGGGAGCAGCAGCTGGGTTTAACTACAAAGAGGAGAGCTTTGCGCAGGGAGTTCATGACTTTACAGGAGGTGAAATGTGTAGCTGCATAGTCAGTTCACTGTGCCGCAGGGAACAGGGCTAATCTGTCACTGCTGTAATGGGTTTTTCATTGTTCTTATTGCAGTGATCTATCAAACAATATGTCCGTGCTATATATGGACCTTTCATTGGATGTTCTTCTGATCTGCCATACTAGCAACTACAACTACATAGGTCTTCTATTTGTTCCAAACCTTTGAAAAATGTAAAACACTTTATGTACACCAGAGGATTTTGGTGAGCAAAGACACGTTTAAAAATTTAAAATAGAGCTGACTATATGTTTAAATGTTAAAAAATTATTTTATAGTTTCCTTACCATCAACAAACCCCATGAGATGACTAAATCTAGCAATGTGTTAGTCCATCTCTCAAAACCTTCTGACAGCTGGGCACTATAGTTTTTATGAAACTTACTAAAACAGGAGTAAATACTGCATTTGCTGGGGATACACATATAATACACATTTAGTGCTCTAGAAATTATTTCTGGCCGCAGGATGGTGTATGTGGATTTGACTCAGAAAAAAGTAGTGTGTGTGTGAGGGAACACGTCTCCCAATGCAACAGTGACTCATTGTGTTTTTAATAGTTTCTGGATGAAATGGAGCTTTATGGCACAGAGGAATAAGATGTATCAGACCAGTGATACCATATCACTGGCGCGAATTGAAATAAAGGGTGACCTGTTCAGAGGTCAAATTCAAAATTGCAGATTAAACTTGTGTCCTGCAAAATTCAGTTTAATAACTAATGACTGTAATTTCACAGGGAAGGGCGAAAATGTCATCCTTGACTGCATTTGTGGGCAAAAGTGGGAGCAAAATGTGAGCTCCTTAGCCATGGACGGCAGGTGGGTGCTGTACGGCACCATGGGAGGCAGGGCAGTAGCGGGAGATCTGCTGGGCAAACTGCTCTCCAAGCGAGGCCACTTGGTCAGCAGCCTCCTCCGCTCTCGCAGCCTTCAGGTGAGAATTCAACCCAAATATGGAGTTATATCCCTATCTTTAATCAAGAGCAGGCTCTTTCAGTTTGAGAGCATACTTTATTCATTTCATTTTCAGATTTTGTCCCCTCGCACCAAAATAACACTTGCTTGCACTTGGATTTATGCTCTTGGATTGTTTTTCTGTGCTCTTATGGAGTTATATCCCTCCATATATATCAAGTTAAAATTCAACAGTGCTGTCTGTCGTTCTCTGTTCACTTTGTGTCA
>JAVQJF010086469.1:0-13693 GCA_036023855.1 Gadopsis marmoratus
TTTCAGTTGTCTTAACTGGGCCGCACCTTGGTGTTGATAGGCCGGTCCGCACCGTCACACCCCTTTCAGGCCACGCCCCACCCATGCACAGGTGCCAGTCCATTACCCTGATTACCTGCGAAGACAACAGGGGCAAAACAAACAGCAAAACCCAGACACACCCACACTCCAGGATCCCCTGGCACATAACAGGGGGCAACTTAGGGTTCAGTGTCTTGCCCAGGGACACTTCAGCAGGAGGCTGGAATCAGAACACATACCTAAGGTGCCAAACTCCAAAGTCAACGGCTTTAATTCCGGAACCACGGCAGACTGACTCCGGATGGGAGCTGGAATCGAACAGCCAACCATAGGGTTGAGAGTCCACAGCTTAACCTCCTGCAGGAGTATTCTGTATTCTGTATTCTAAAATTCTGTATTCTGTATTCTAAAATGTATTTTCACGGCAAAATGTTGAAAGGTAACACGGAGCAACACAGAAATTGCAACTAATGACATTGAACATATTCAGCAGCTGCTGCCATAGCTACCGGTGCCGGATGTAATTCTGCAAACTAAACACTTAATATATACAATACAAATATAGGCGCAATAATACATTCTGACTCCACGCTTCTGCTCCTCCTCTCCATATTTATGTCTTATGTTGGAAGAAGATTTGAACAGCTCACTGGTGTCAGAAAAGCACACAAGGTCAGTTAAGGTATCCACGCTGTGCCAGCTGTGTGTAATATTACGCATAGTGTTGGAGAGGTGTAAGTTTGTGTCTGTGACATTGAGTTTGTCAGGAGACACAAGTGAAATTGATTTACTGAAAACGTGGAGCTTCTTCTGAAAAATTGTGTGTGTGTATATAATGTGTGTGTGTATATATATATATATATTATATATGAACCCAATGTAGACATCTTTTGAATGTGTATATACTATGCTCAAAAAAATTAAAGGAACACTTTGAAAACACATCAGATCTCAATGGGTTTTATTGTTATACGCATTGGCTACTTTACTTTACTTTCACAAACCATATACTGTACGTTTTAGTCACTTACAAATTTGCTCATTCAGATTACAGCTGAATGAACACAATACAGATGGTTTTTGAAAGTACTACATTTTTATACAAGATTATGGTACCCAGTTCGACAACTATGGTTGCAATGTGATACATAATACCATATTAAAACAAGTGATGGTACATGTTAAAGGACTGTAGGTAAATGATGCATTTTACAGAGCAGATCCTCTGCAGTTTAGAGCAATTTTATGTTGATTAGCCATTTAAGGAAGACATAAGAGGAGACTGACTGAAAATGGCAAGCAGTAATGGGGAAGAAAAGAAAGAAAGGGAAATGAAGGTGTGCAATTACTACACAATGTGAAGTCGGCCAAGAGAGAAGTTATTTCACACCCAGAGAGACAGGTTTTTTAACTGTATGACTGAGAGAGATGGTGCAGGAAACTGTGTTTGTGTGTGTGTCTGTTGTATCCACTGTACTGTGTAGAAGAAAGTACCAGCTGAGTTGGCAGCACAACCAAGAGTGACATCCCAACTTCCTACATCACCAGTCTCAGACCCCCCCCCCCTCCCTCCCCCTCAACACTGACACCGCTGACTCCACATCTCCCCAAAATGGCTCTCCAAGCGCTTTTACTATTATTAAAAGTGGCATGAAGATGACTACCTGAAAATGTAGGCTACATTCCCACTAACACACAAAGACACTTTTACAGATGACAATTTTATTCAAGTCAAAAGGTAAATGGTTGAAAATGGCAGCGTTGTTTGAATACCAAGGCTTGAGTATATTATTGGCAGGGGAGAAAGTAATGACTTACATTTACTCTTCTTACTGTAACAAAGTCGTTTGTTGTGCACTTTTACTTTTTTGAAGTTTTTTTTAAAATCAATCATTTCGCTTTTACTTACTTTTGATCGTCAGTAGGGCTGTATCTAACTCAGAATTTTGTCAGTCGATCAGGTTTTGCTAAGACAAAAATTCAAATAATTATTCCTTTTGTATTTTCATATAGACTATCGAGCAACTCTTTATTGGACAGCCAGATTTTTGAACGTGCCATTCTGCCGTTTACCGAGCAACTGTGAAGATGGAAGATGAACTAATCGATTGGCGCCGTGATGACTGTACGTCAGCTGTACAACCCTGCCACGAGGGAGTGCAAAGACACTAATCGCCATGCAGTCGCTTGGCTTGCATCACACTTCAAGTTGGTATTTCTGGTTAGTATTTCTACTTGTGCATCAATCAGCATGTAGTGACACTCCAACACCATGCAACACTGTCCTAATCACCGCAACGCCTGATTTGGATAAATACTGTACATCCACAGTGGAATGATTTATCCCAGAGAAGCGCTCACTCTGCAGCTACGTCTGGGTACTGAAATATGCCCAGAAGTACACTTCACACTGACTGACAAAAGAAAGCCCAACAAAAAACAACTGCTTGACTCAACAACTGCTCAACTGCCCTAATCTCCAGGATCGTACTTCACTACATGTCAAGAGAAAGGTGCCTGCTGGATCTGGCTAACATGCTAACATACTTATGGTGGATCCTCCAGCGGTGACTTCTGCATTCACTTAGGAACTTTTGTGAGGCCTTTCTGCAGTTTTGGACAATAATCTCGGTCCCAGGTGTGACTGCAGAGCTCTCATTCAGCTTAAAATGAAAACTATTTGAGCAGCACCGTGGGACAGAGAGGCCGAGTGGACTGGTTGTATTATTCTTTGAGACTTATCAAGTAAGTAAGTTAAACCTAGACTGAAGACTGGAAGAATGATGTTCAGACACGTATGTACACCAACACACTCGCTGTGATGGTTGTAACTTTCTCTCCAGATGAGGATGTCCATGTTGCTAAGCAACATAGGGTTGTGTGCATATGTGTGTGTGTGTGTGTGTGTGCACACTAAACGTTGTCCAAAAACTGTGCAGCCCCCTTCTTTGCTTTAAATAATTGTGTTTGTGGCTGCAGTTGCTGTGGAGGTTTTGTTGTTTCTACATTTCTGTGTTGTCTGCCTCGCTGATGTTTTATTCTGCTGTTAATACTATAAGAATTGGCAGGTTATTTCATTTCTGTAGCCTCATAATGCTTATTGCATTCCCTGCGGTGTCCATACACTTTCATTTATTATTGGTTATATTTGTTGAATTATTTGAGTTTTTTTTCCTTCTTCCTGGTTGTTTCTTATAAGGCTACAGGATTGTATATTTATAATTGATAATCAGTTGTATACACAGGATGCAAAGTGCAGTCTGTACAAAAGGAATACATTTTTGGTTTGGATATAAGGTCTCTGTGGTGTGATGTGTATACTTTGAAATGTTAATACATTAATAATTTCTTCATAGCCTTATTGTGTTTGAGTAAAATATTCTAGTGCGCTTTCCCTGACTGGTCTCTATGGGCTCAGTGAAGGACAGTACTGAATAAACCTACACACAGGCAATGTGATCTTCCCTCTACAGCATGTTTTGTAGATAGATTTACAACTGAAAGTAGTCATGTGTCACTGTATGGGATCTCACGATGAAGTACACAAAAAAATTATTTGCCTTTTTTAATGTTTAGCTAAACAAAGGTCTGCAATAGCAGTTCAGAATCCACAAACTATTAAGTTGTACTATAAAACCTAATTTACTTTCACAAAACTCATTAAATTCACCCTAACATTTCACTGCAAAAATATTCAAATTAAAATTACATGGTAAAATAGGTTGAAGGCTTTTTACTTTATGTGGATATTACATGGAATAGTGTGGAGGAAGAGGGAATCTACATATTGCTTCATAATGAAGAAATCCTATTTATGATCATGCATTAATTATGATGTAACATTTAAAGCATGACCTGCCACGGAAATGGGCCTGCTCGGTGTAAATCAACAGATATTATTGGCCCACAGCTTGTCTGACTGACTCCTTGAATGTAGCTGATTAAAAATGTAAAAGTCAGAGTGGGACTTTTAATACTGCAGAGTAAGACTGCAGGGTAAACTAATATCAGATGCTTCCTTCCCAGAGAGATGAGATGCTGTTACACAGGACTGGCATTTGTGTTTTGTACTAAAGACACCATAAAGGTGAGCTCACTGTGCTAACCTAGGCTTAGTAACATGTTATCTCTGGTATAAAGGTTTGAATTTCATTAAACGGTAAGCAAATTAATTTCTAGCATTGGTACAAATGATGGTACAATTAATATTTTTAGACCAATACTGACTGTAAATAAATATATAGATCACATTTTTGTTTTCAATCAGAAAATGTAGTTGACATTACCTTTTCAATGTTCAGAGAAACTTCAGTAAGAAAATCAACCTGAAACAATTACAGGGAGGTAAAAAGTAGGATTCCGTAAAGTGAGGGGGTTGAAGGTTGTTTGAAGGTTTTTCAGTTTCTGGTTATTCTACAAAAAAATGTTCCTTTGGCAGAATAAGCCAATATTCTTAAATGTTTATTGTTTAAAGCAGAATTTGAACAACAATGCAATGGATGTTTTTAGCCCAGCCCTAGTTAAAGCTGCACTAATTAATATTTTTATATTAAAAATAATCACATTTACTACATGTACACTGTAATGTTAAAGTGAACACTTGTAGTGTCAAACTCACAGAAAATTATTAACCACCTCTGCAACTCTCCAGCTGTACAGAGCATTTTAGTGTCTTTCAGCCGTTGTTTTGGTTATCCGGCAAGCATCTAGATTGTTCCGGTTCATTCTCACCAGCTTCGTCAGTGTTGTCTCCAGCAGTAGCAGGCAGCTGTTTCCTGCAAAAAACTGAAAGCACTGAAAAAGCAATGCACTTATGAACCAACTGTATGCTGCCTTCAAAGCTCCAAACTGCAGACAAAGTTACCAACTAGCTGGTGAACATAGTGGAACATATAAAAGCTAAAGAACATGATATTTCCTTCAAGAGATGGTGGAGACCAAAACAGAGCTACAAGGACAGGGTACTTGGACACGGACACACCAAAAACAAACTTATTGTCACCTTCTGGTTTTGTCTTAGACTGTCAGGAGGAACATATTGCTTAAACCATCTGTCATCTTCATGATCCATCGCTGTAGTGGCCCCACTTGTGTAGCAACAGTGGGACAAAGTGAATGCTTAGACCATCATTAATAACAATGATTGGATCCAGTAAATTGAGAACCACTTAGAGGCGTCAGGTCACAGTGACAGAAACTGGGATCCCATCAAAGTAGATGTTTCGTTAGTGGAGACGGAGCCATATTTGGTCGTCTCCTGAATCAGATGGTAATTATGAGCGTTAGTGGCTCTCAGCGTGGGCAGAGGTGAAGACATCTGGAGTCTAAGCTTGGAAGAATTCAGCAAAATAGTGATGGCAATGACTACAGGACCCGGCAGTTGACAAAGGCCAATGCATGTTGAATGGTAGTAGCAGCATGGTCGGCAGCACAGCAAGCATAGTGAGCCAGATGCCGAATGATTACTACAGTGAGACCCGGCTTTAGAGAGCGGAGGTAAGGCCAACCTTGAACTCTCGTCATTGTCTTCTCCTAAATACATATGTTTTAAAAGGATCTTTGGTGTGCTGCTGGTGTCATGTCCTCGGGTAGGCTTCATTTGTCGGACTCAAGAACAGCAGATCTATCATGCTCTAACATACCTAAAGGACTCTGAAGACGACATATTTTATCTGACGATAACAAACACGTGGTTAACATTGTGGAACAGTTGCAGTTTAGTTAGGTTTAGGCACCAAAACGCACAGATGACCTATACAGCTGTATTTTTGAGGACCTCTCGTAGACCTGAGGTGGCTCATCCTGATCCTGACTGGCTGAGCACGTACATGCAAATTTCAGTGTGCTGCTCCCCAATCATGTGTGGTCAGGCCATCAGAGCCCTGTTAGAGGGATAAGCCTGTGTGAAATAGAGTTTAGGTTTCAGTTTGTTATTGTTCATTAGCAATTAGCAATGTGCTCTATAACAAAATAAAAGAATACAGAAATGTGCATGCAAACACGGCGCTTAAATTTCCATACACATGAATATGCATGCACATAAAACAAAACTGCATGTTTCCCTATTCTTACTGGATGTTGTTTCACTTAAATGGAGAGCAGAGGAGGTTAGGCACTCTTTGGCCTGAGTCACCAGCCCCTAATACACACACACACACACACTAATCCTTTGTCCCTCATTCATGCCTGCTGTCCAATTTCCTCAGAGGACAGGTTAGTCATAAATTGTCACTGGCCAATGAGAGAAGGCATAGGTGTGAGTCACGCTCGTCAGAGGAGATTGACTGACAGCTGAGACTGCGGCAAGGTTAACATAAGAACACTGTGCACTTGTTAACAGTGGTAGTTTGGGCCTGCCTATGTAACTCTGTATGCTTATTTCTCCTGCTCAGACACTGCGGATTAATAATGATATGTATTTTTAGAATACAATTACTTCCCTCTATATGTAGAAAATTGATGTTGTGATTGCAAGCCAGGACAACTGCTGCTTTGTGGCATGGTATTTGCAGAATGTACATTCATTAGTGAAATCCACATAAACCTTAAAAGTTCAGTGGATTAAGGTTGGCAACGACGCGTATATTTTCTTTGAGCCAGGGGATTGAAAATGAATAAATAATAAACACGATAAATTAAAGGAATGCTATATGAAATGGCCCGAGTGAGTGTTCTTGCTCAGTGCCTTTTACTACAAGCCAGCGATTAAATTCTGTTGCTGTGTTCGCTGCTTATTTCAGCATGGAAATAAATCCACAGGCGAGCTCGCTGACAAACGACAAATGAGGCAACACTGCACGAGAGCTAATTGTTGTAAAGGAAATACCTACTTAATGGCCTTATTGGCATGCTGCCCTCTTATGAGATTAATAAAATGGCTGCTCGACTCCAAGCTGAAATGTCCATGCAGACTGCTCTCGCCGGGCTTCCCAGGTTTGTGCGGCACTAAGGAAGACCTGCTCCTCTCGCATTTACTCTTTCTCTTTCTGTCTTGTTCTTCATCTGAATACCCGTCATACAGTAGGCCCCTTCCTTCCTCCCTCCCCAATCTCATGTATCTAAGCAGTGTTATTGGAGAGCTATGAATTAGTGATGAGTTAATACTAAAATGAATTATTGTGACGGTTTTCTCAGTAAGGGTGCTGGACACTTCGACTTGTCACGAGGATGAGTGAGCTCGGCAGTTCAAGCCCACGTGCATGCATGCAGACGCACGCCAACACACACCTAATCCAAAGTGGGGCTCATAAATGGATTATGATTAGTGTACTCACTCTAGTGGGTCTTTTTAAAGCATGCAGGCCTGACAACAGCAAAAGAAGCACAACCACAAACCCTCTGGCCTGTCTACAATCTAGATTGTACGCCATCTCCTGCCTGCCTCGGACTGTGCTTTGGCATTTCTCATAACTTATTTAGACAGGAGGGAAGCCAGAAGGAGTTCAAGCACAGGGGCACACCAGTAAGAAAGCAAGCCACAACAAGACAAGGCCAGAAGAAGTGGCACATACAACTGTTAACTATTCATTATGATGACTAATTAAACATTTACTCCGTTTTCAAAGCTTAGCCCTGAACACTGGAGCCACGGGGGAGGGAGTGGGTGTGGGTTAGAATTACACATATAATGCCAGAAAATGACTCAACTGTCGCTGTGAAAATGTCTTGTTGGCATGAATATCCTCTTTGTCTCTGCTCTCCTGGAAATGAACCGAAGTCTATTTGAGGCTAACACCTTCAAACCACAGCAAAGATAAAGGCGCATGAAGTGTCTCATTTGTGAAGTTCTTTTACCTCTTTTCCTTTGGTGTGGAGTGCAATGTAATATGCCTGACGGGTCATATAAAGGTGAATACTGTATGCGTAGTTTCTACTTGACAGTGTCGGAGACTGAAAGACAAACTCCCGGAAACCCAGACCATGGCTTGATTCCTTCAGAGAGAAATGCCTGCAGGGGGTACCGGAAGACCACCATCATCTCATCCACGGTGATGATTCCTTTTAAGGGGAAATTCCGCAGCGCTGAGCAATATATGCCGGCCAAGCCACACCCATGAGGGTGTAATGCTCGTCTTAATTAATAAATGACTCATATTAAACTCATATTCATATTAAATTTGACTGTTGAATAATTATTATTAATTATATTTACTATTGGGCTAAATCAGCAATCGACCCTGAAAATGAACCGTTAGTTAATTTACATTTAAATCAAAGAAAATCAAAAAGTTTGCTATTTTTTTTTCTATATGGGCTTTATGATTTAGCTCCCCAGATTTATTTTCAGTGTCATAAATTTTTTTTCCCAGCTCCAACTGACACTGACTCAGGTGTTGTCAGTTGTGGTCCGCCTGGATGCTATATACAACTTTTTTCCACATATGCATTAATACTATTCACTGACTTTAAACCCACTTTGATGTGTAAAATCAGTGCAGTTCCCCTTTAAGTGATCAAATCAGACCGTGTTAAAATAGTCACATGAACAGGTGAGAAGCTACAAACCCAATATTACTGCCAGAACTTCTCCAACAACAGTTTACAGATGTAATAACAATTTACGTAAAATGAAAAGAATATTATGCATGTCAGTTCGGAGATGCCTCCAGTTGCTGTGGGTGCTGTAGTTCCACAGTGCTTATGATTATTTGCAGAGATGGCAGGTATGTAATCAACATAACTGTAAATAAAGGTTTTGCACACATCAGCTAGAAGAGACGGTCGTGCCACATTCTGCTGAATCAACAAGATGCGTGTGCTCGTTGTTTTGAAAAGCAAAATGAGAAAAGAAGCTGATGCTTTAAATATTTTTTTTTGGATGACGTTATTCATTTCTTAAGATAAGTTAAAAGAAAGCAAGAGCTTCGAGGTGCATCTGATGGTTTGTTTTTCCAAAATGAATTGGAAAAACTAAAGCCTTCTTCTAGTCACATAGATGTCCTTTGCCTGCCACAAGCTTGGCAGCCTGTCAGACTCAAACTGTGGTCATTTGGAGTTCTGCAAGGTAAGTGTAATTACAACATAGGAGCAGGACATACAGTAATATAAATCTGTTAGAGCCATTGTGCTTGAGTTTCACTTCATCATCCAGAGCTTCTGTCACTGATCAAAATAAGCCACATTTGTTTTCATTTGGTTTAATTTGCATCGCTACAAAATTAGCATAGAAACTATCATACTGTTACTTTGTTAAAAAGATAAGCTGTTGACAGAACAAGCTGGTTGGCCCTCACTGTGCACCACTGAGGAAGCATTTTGTGAGAGGATGGATCACTTTTACAGGATGGCAATAAAGGCTACAAGCAACAACACTATTAAAATAATGAACTGCCATATTACCTATGGCCGAAGCAAGTTTTGAGCCTCTGCGTGTTGATCTTTATAATGCGCCAAAATTAATGGGAAGCAATGGCTGCCTGGAAGGCAGGAAAACATAATTTTGCTTCAGAAAAATGTACAAAGAAAAGCTGCTTTTGATTTCCTTATAAGCGATAACAATATAACCTTTGTTGTACTTTGTCTACTTCTTGATTGAGTACCCAGCTATTTCCCCGTGTGAAAGTTTCATCTGACGTACATCTGGTGTCCTTGTTGCATCTTGTTACGTTTGAGGTTTAATAAGTTTGATTTGTGAGAAAGATTCTAGCTTGTTGCCGGAGGTGATCAGAGAACAGTCCTCCCTTTGTTGCTCGTTATCTCCAGACAGGTATGATTTAGCTCAGGGTTTATAGATGTTCCTTCCTTACCCCCCCGTATGCCAGCAACTGTTAGTATGTGACTGTTTCTGGGCTTCGGAGTCAGACTCATATAGTGTATTAACTCTGCACGATCTCTGTCCTTCAGCCGAATAGATTGACTCTGTTTGCTCTTTATTGTCCGACTTTATTAAATCGGAAAAATACAAGTGTGTGTCGTCATTTTATTTGCTAATTTCTCCACGAGGGACTGCACAATATCCACCACACCCATCACTTTCTATTGCGTGTCCAGTTCAGCGAACAACAATGTTACAGTATGGAAGAAGAAGAAGAACGTGTTTGCCCTTCAAGAACACCCAAACACACGGCGCCAGAAGCTTTAAAGGTCTTTATTCGCGGTCTCCACTTTCTTTGACGTTTTTTGCTTGAAAAACTACTTAGCACATTCTTGTGCTTTCATTCGCCAGACAAAAGTATGTGTACTAAATAAATCGCGCGGGTTACAACGAGCTTGATATGGCAAGGCCGCTTTGCACTGTGTGGGCCGACGTTTCCAAAAGATCTTCATTTATTATTATTTATAAGCTGGTTTCTTATATCTTTCACAAGCTATATGAAGTGTTAGTTGGGTTGAGAAGAACTGAATCTGTGATGCATTTCAGTAAAAGTATTAAGGCCTCAATACTGTAAAGCCAGGCATGTTCGCCCATAGTGAGCAATTCCTTTGGTTACTGCTCTGTGCCACTGTGTCCTGCTTTGTATTTAGCTGACTACCGGTATTTAAGTTATCAGGAGGGATTCCTCCCAAAGACTTGCCTCATGCCCCCAGGGGCATTTCAGGCTTAACGTAGCATTATTATAATTATTTTATCATTATTAATTATTCTGTATTTATTTGTCACTTGGGAGAGACAGTATTCACATGGCACGTGTTAGCAAACACAGCAGGCACAGAAGAACTCTATTATTCATTTGGTTTTCATTGGTCGTACTGCTGGCGACCACATGAACTCCAATCTTTTGCTCTCCACCACTTTGTTCACCAGTTGGTCCCCGGCTTTGTTACGCCTGTGCACTACTCGCTACTGCTAGGGTGGGTTTATCGGAGCCTGGCAGACAGCTGGGACACTGGTTCCTGTGGGCAGTGAGACTGATCCAAAACAGTAAAGTTGCAGGACCTAAATCCAAAACAACGAGCTGATAGATGCAAAAATGCTAAGTAGAGCTGAGGGGAGTGCAGAATAGGGTGATAATTATCTGTCTAGCACTAAAAGGGAAAGCTTTCATCTTACACAGTCATTTGATCCCCTGCTACAATACAAAATGTTTAATATTGCAGCTTTAATTGGCCAATATGACACGGCGTTGTTCATTGTCCCAGGCTGGAATAAACTTTGCAGCTGATGTTGCTGCGGTTCTCTTCATCCGTCTGTTCTCTGCTGATGAAGCGGTGAAACATGCAGGGAACTCAGATACAGTATATCAGTGTATCGTTTCCCTCACTGTGGCTTCCGTGGTTGCCATGGTCGCATGGCAAGCCGTAGCGACAAATTCAACCACTATAAACTCAGAATTAAGCAGCAAATAACCGCCTGAGAGCAGCGCTGAAGACAATGGACGCAGCAGTGGCAACCGCTCGCTGCCTGAAAGCACCTCAACTGTAGCAATTCAGACTAACAGAAGGTTAATTATCACTGAAAATGAGTCAAATTGACAAACAATGTACACAATTATTAGCTTTTAGATTTTAAATAATCTTCATAAGATATCAGTTTTAATCCTACAACCTTTAAAGTTTCTCTCCCTTTCTTTCTTTCTCACAGCTAGACAGACGCACAGATTGCTGTGTGGGCAGGTTTTCTTCTCTCTTGGATCTTTGGGGCGTAGTTGTCCTGTGGGAACGTAACAAAGGAGATAAACAAAGGCTGACCCCCATTAGATTGGAACTCAGGGAGAGGAACGAGCTGAGGTGGAGAAGGCATGGAGAAAAGCGTAGGGTGCCTCTGTCAATGTAAAACACAAAGCAGCACGTGTCCACGCAGATGCCTGTATCGTCACATCTGGATGTTAGCCACACAAATCCAGCACGTAACTGAGCGTCACTTTGTTGACCGTGTGTCCTGCCATGGATGTTCATAAACAATTATTCTTACAGCCCATCACTCTGTGTGTAAATAATGGTGCTGCTCGTGGAGATGACTGCAGTGAGGGATGAAGCTAACGTTAGCATCTTCACTGAGACAATTTAGCATGCAGCTAATAGCCTCCCTCCACGGGAGGCCATCAGAGCTCTGTGTCGGCTACTCTCCGACTGGCTGTGCTGGAACTGGCACAAAAGCTCAATGTATCTCATTTGGGAGAAATGAATAGATGAAAATGTACAGATAACCCACACACCGAGATACACACAAACACACAGAGCGTATTTCTTCCAGCGGACGTGAATATATGGCAGTTGAGATCCATTAGCTGTAAACACGCAGAATCTGTCTGCTGAACAGAAGGCGTATCAGTGGGGAGCCAGCCGGCGATGTGGAGGTGTAATAGTTTGATAAAGAATACGTGCGCACGTGCATGGATGCGTGTGTGTGTGTGCGTGAAGTCCAACATGTGCATGTGTCTGAACATCCTTGTTTTCAGTCAGTTTGACAATCTTGCAGGGCTTGTTATATGGCATCCAGAAGCAGAGCTCTCTCGGTGGGGGTGAAAACTGTAAAGGTCCCATTAACTGTGCTGGGCACCACAGCAGGCATCCTAACATCTGTGACCTTTGTATAAAACAAACAAGGAAAGCTGGTGGAGAAAGTGTTGGAAATTACATTCTGACCCTCCTTCCCTCTTCACGAAGAAGGCAAAGGTGAATCTAGCTGTGAAAAACTTCATTTCAACCAGGGGGAAGCTGAAGACTGTCAAAATAAAACTTTTTCAGAACTAACCCTTGTTGGACAACAATGAAATGTTGGGCAAAATTAAATTAAATCCTGCCACCCTTTATAAATGTGCTTCATTCCGCAGGCACCATCAGTTTACAGTTATCGGCCTGCAAACTAGAGGTTGGGAAACACGTTCTTTTGATTCTTTTGATCAGTCCACCAGACGGGAATCAATTCTGAAACGCTTCATTTGACTCACCATTGTGAGTTTTGTGGGCAACAGCACTTTAGGCTACACCCTCAAAGGCGCACTTGAAAGGACGCTTTCAGAGCAGAGCTACACACGAGTCAGCAGGCTGCTTCACACCAGATGCGTGTTTCTATGCACGTTTCAGCAGCCGCAGCTCAGTGAACACAAGCTGTAAATGCTGGTCAGCAGCCCAAGGAGTCCAGAAAAACCAAGATCACTAATACCGTCCAGTTCAGACACATGGACTTTAAAAAGTGGGAAATGATTAGATTGTAAATGGCTAGAGTTTTTAAAATGATGTACAGTAAATTATTATTATTTACATGATCAGTTATTTCAAGTTATCCAGTTAAATAGACAATTCTGTGTGTAATTGAAGCACATGCTTCCCAGCTGAATAAATGAATCCACTCTAAAAAGTGACAGATCAATTAAAATATGATTTGTTTTTTTGTTTGGCCAGTTATTTAAAGATGTGCAGTTTATGTTCATGTGTCTTTCTGTTTAAAGCGGCTATCACCAGTACTAACAGTGTACAAATGTGAAAACAATGTGAAAGGGCTCGCTGGTAGTGATAAACCTACAGAGAAGTGTCACCCAAATCTGCTTTACGTCCGTTTTTTTTGCATGTTTGTTGTCATGGTAACAATAATAAACACGCAGTTAACATTGTGAAACGGTCGCTGTTTGGTGAGGTTTAGGAAGAGATCATGGTTTAGGTTAAAATAGCTACATTGATTACGTAAGTTAAGTTTTATCACGTGACTTAACTTGAGAAAACATGACTTTTGGACATGGACTGCCGTCTCCTGGATGAAAGTCAAACTGGGGGCGGACAATCTCAGGGTTTC
>JAVQJF010086473.1:0-28019 GCA_036023855.1 Gadopsis marmoratus
GAGGCATATCCATGGAGGGACGCACAGACCTCATCAGGCTAGACAACGGCACCCTGACTGCCATTAGGTATCAGGTTGAAATCCTTGGACCCATTGTCAGACCCTACGCTGGTGCAGTGGGTCCTGGGTTCCTCCTGGTGCACGACAATGCCAGGCCTCATGTGGTGAGAGTATGCAGGCAGTTCCTGGAGGATGAAGGAATTGATACCATTTACTGCCCCCCCACGCTCACCTGACCTAAATCCAATAGAACCTCTGGGACATTATGTTTTGATCCATCCGACGCCACCAGGTTGCTGCTCAGACTGTCCAGGAGCTCAGTGATGCCCTGGTCCAGATCTGGGAGGAGATGCCCCAGGACACCATCCGTCGTCTCATTAGGAGCATGCCCCGATGTTGTCAGGGCTCAGAACTACCTGGTTACACATGCATACAAGCACGTAGGGGCCATAAAAACTACTGAGTACCATTTTGAGTTGCTGCAATACATTTCAGCAAAATGGACTAGCCATAATTTTTTCACTTTGATTTTCAGGGTGTCTTTGAATTCAGCCCACTGTAGATTGATCATTTTCATTTCCATCAAACGATGTGGCTTCCTTTCGGTCTTAACACATTACCCAGTCCATATCAGTGTAGATATCAGCATGATTTTTTTTCCCATTGAGATCTGGTGTTTTCAAAGTGTTCCTTTATTTTTTTTGAGCAGTGTATATATATCCTTCAGATGCTTTGCCACATGAACAAGAGAAGCCAAAATGAGCATGCTCCATATACCCGAGGCCAGTGGCAGGGTAATAACATGTGTTACGACCCCTCCCCTTTCTGCTGGCAGGATATTGGTCCCTTCCTGCAGGAGCTTGCAGTGAGAGGGTTGTTAGGGTGATTGGGTGGCACCTGTGTGGGCCTTCATGAAGCCTATAATACCAGCCTGGTGACATTGCTCTCTCTCTCTCTCTCCTCTAGGATCCACGCGTTCCATATGTGTGTGTGTGTGTATGTGTATATGTATATGTGTGTGTGTATGTATATGTGTGTGTATATATATATCAGACCACATGACCTTCTTCCATTGCTCCGGAGTCCAATCTTTATGCTCCCTATCAAATTGAAACCTTTTTTCCCGACTAGCCTCACTGATAAGTGGTTTTCTTACCTATTTGCTTAGTTAAATCCGGGTGGTGACTTTTTTTGGCCAGGCAGTGTATATATATGTATGTGTATATATACTGTATATACACATACCTATATATGTATAGATGTAAAGCAATGTGATGTTAATATTAATAAAAATATAATATTAATAATATAATTGTAATACTGATAAAATCATTTTTGTTTGAACGGAAAGCTGAATTAAGTAAGTTAGATTTTATTTTGTTCATGATAGACAGAATTTATATTACTGCAATAGAGAAAGTTTTATCCACATTTTTAAACCTAGAGATATAATAAGCAATTATTAAGATGTTACTTCTCCAATAATTAGTAAATCTTTTGAGTGAACCCACCTACTACCCATCTGCCTCTGTCACAACACTCTGTTGTGTAACCTGCACACTTCTGTCTCATCGGAATGCAGGAGTTCAGCACTGAACTGCAATTTAGAGGAGTGATGATTTGACTCCCATATTTGGGAGTTTTCACACCTATAGTTAGTTTGCTCTGGTCCAAATCAGTTGATGAGTTTTTGCCCTTGGTTCGCTTTCTTTTCACGCAAATAAACATGCATCACTAAACACCACATGAGAACGTACACTCTGTTTATTGGTCAGATGGGTCTGGGGCAGGAGTAAGAACGCGAGTACAGGAAAAAAGTTATGGTTCGTTCTCCGGCTAGCTGCTACCACTACAACCTGTTTGCCGGCTCTGCCGCATCCCAGAATGCAAAGCACACATGGCTACAGGAGCCCGGGAATGTCCTGAACTATATAGAATGACAAAGGTTTAAGTTGACAAAAATTAGGGAGATGTCAATCAAGCACAGTTTTAATATGCCCACAGCGCTTTAGAAGAAGGAGTCCATCAGCCAAAATAAGCTGTAGGTGTGTAAAGCCTTTAAAGTGTAATTGGCCAAGCTTAACGGTTTTAAACTTGCAATAACTCATGGTGATCCCAATACGACCTCATCATTGTGAGGTGTTGTCTATGTTTAGACTTTGTTAGAAATATCTTGTTAGCACCAAGTCAGACTGGAAGAACCAGGGCAGCTCTTCAAAGTGAGGAGTCACCATGGAGACGAACCTACTCAGTCTAAATTGTCTCCTGTGGCCTTCTTCTCTTCTGTCATTGTCTCTTCAGACGAAGCGGCAGCACAATGCTTCATTCCCCTGAGCTGTCAGCGATGTGTTCCTCTACTGTCCTCAACACAATAGACAGGCTGTCTTGTTTAGGGCTCGTCCTGGAAAACCATGTGGCTGTGGTGTGTACAGTATCTCCGTTGCCATAAGAAATGCTCTTCTACACATCCATTTTTAACAAAAATAATAGGTACCTGGTAAATCTAGCAGCAAGTGATTCAGCTGAATGTGTTAAGTCTATATTCTGCTAAATTAATATGGCCAGCTTCAGGGCTAACAATATAAGAAACTACTCATATATACTTAAGGTTCTACTTAATGTCAACCTTGATCCTATCAATTTATCAAGCCAATCATTTTGTCTGTACCTCACCGAGAGTGTTCAGCAAAATGAGGCTTCTTTTATCTGCACACCATTCCAACATTAATTGTCATAATGGGTTACTGTTCAGAGTATCTGTTACTCTGTTAATCTGTTACTTATTTAGAGACATTGTTAGATTATTCAGATATACTTCCCAGCATGCATTGCATTAATGTTAAAATTCTCCCAATCTTTTTCTGAACTTCTGCAGGTCAGACACGTCCTAGGAAAGAGCTGAGGGGGTCCTGTACAGCTAGCAGTACAGAAAATCTGTCATGAGAGATAAAACAAAATAACATAAAAAATAAATGATACAATTAAACAAAATTGGAATCTAAGTTCTAACCGTACCGTATACCGTGTGTACCGTATACAGCCTAAGCTACTTTAACTACTAACAGAAGTAAATATTCTGAGATGTGATAATGTAAAATAATATTTTAACTTGGAGTACATTAATAGAAGTAAAAATTGTAAGTTGGTTATACTCAAAGCATAAACTTAATAAATGAAGATAAATAAATCGCCTAATTAAAACAATTATTTTAAGTTTGTTTCCTTGAAATATCAGGTTTCTCACCGTCTTCGTTCTGACAGTGAGTGGTCATTGGTCAGCATTGGTAAATAAGATGCAGCAGCTATTTGTATCATTTTCCATTCCATCCTCACATATTTTGCACAAAAAACATGAACTATTTTATATAGCAAAATACATAAGGAAAAATATTTTACCTGCAGAAATCGTGTTGCAGTCTATTAGTACATAATCACAACCGCCATGTGACTCCCTGTAACTCTTGGAGTACATATTGAGAGCACTCGATGGTCAGGTTTTGCAGCATCCAGGCCTCTTCAGTAGATCCACATAATTTGTTTAACAGAGCAACGCTACACTTTCAGATCCTTTATGTCCCTCGTTGTGCAGTCTCATTTGATGTAGTAGAACCCACCTACAGTAAGTGGCCAGAACAACCTTCTAGTGTTGATGGTCAGCCCATCCTTTCTCTGTGTTTCTAAACATCCCTAATTCACATGCTGCAAAGTTTCAACAACCAGAGATGAGAAACTGGGGGACTGAATTGTGTTAACAGTTGAGTGGTTGATGGTGATGGCTCTGCCCTTTTTTATAAGTGAGCCACAAGATGACCACTGGAGCACAATGAATGTTCCAGGCTTTTAAATGAACTCATTTAGCCCACCAACTCCAACTCTTCACCCATCTTAGTCTGTCTTTCTATTCTACCCTCCCTCCCTCCCACTCTTTCCACTCCTAATTCTATAATTAAACCCAATTTATTTTTGCAAATAATGCATCCTTGCTTCGAAAATACACATAACGTGATGAGTCAGTGGCGCAACAGACTACCGTAGCAAACCGGTGAAGAGATAAAGTAGCTGATGTTCAGAAACGCATTAGATCTGACATTTAGCCTTTCATAAAACTACAGAGGACCAGTTTCAAACAACAAACAGCAGTGGTGTTAACTGTTTAAACTCCCAGGGCTCCTACCGCATGGTCACAACTGTAGATCAAAGTGATTGTGGCAGTATTTGTTACCACACCAGACCATTTGGCGCTGGGATCAGGCCAGTATTCCCTCAACCCTGAGTTTGTACTGTATGTCATGAAATGCTAATGTAATTCTACTTTAGGGAAGAGTTGAACTGAGCAATGCCTGATGTCTTTACACTAAAACAGCGATCCAAAGGAAGGGGGTCTTGGTGCTTACGTCCCAGCTCCTCCTGTTCACATGTCGAAGTGTCCCTGGGCAAGATACTGGACCCTAAGTTGCCCCCGGTGGAGGCCAGCATGGCAACTGTGTCCTGTGTGTTTGTCTGCCCAGTGATTGACTGGCGACCAGTCCAGGGCGACCAGTCCACCTCTCGCCCAATGTCAGCTGGGATTGGCTCCAGCCCCCCGCCCCCGCGACCCTTTCGGATAATCAGTATTGAGAATGAATGAATGAAGGATTCAGTAATGGATGTCCACCCACATCTAAACAGGTGGCATCCTGCTGTCACGACATCATCAAGAATGCTTGCTAATGGGCTGTTTGCATTTCAGCGTCTCTACAGTATGTTTTGAAAAGAGCATTCCTAATTAGATGGATATATGTATATATTCACACAAACCTCATCGTAAATCAACAGCACAGCCCTGAACCTAACGTTCCAACATAAACTCTAATTAGAGAGTAGATGAGCTGAGATGAGATGCTCCTGCCAGAAAGGCTGAAATCATAAGAGCATCAGAGGTCGTAGGCACTTCAAAGTTACATTCAAAGTCATCTGTAGATGACCTGAGGGCTAAATACAGTATGTGTATGGCTTACTGCTGCATCGTTGTTTCATTTATGTTGATTATACTTTAATTAACTCCTAACTTAAACAATTCTTTGAAAGTTATTTTGAGTATAAAATATATAGCGGTGTTCATAGCCTCGGGGATCACATTTCTCTGTAGTCATCAAGGTCCACACATAGGCAAACCTAACACCCATTCAATTTTATTTCACAAAATGAAAATAAATTAAATAAACTGTGTAATTGGGGCTTAAAACTTAATGAAATAAAACCAGAAATAAAGTGCAATCAGGGCATGCAGCTTAATGACAGTAAAAGTGCTGTAACAGCAATTTGAACTAATTCAGTCTTGTTCAGGCTTCCAGCACAACAAGTTAATAGGCCCAATAATAACAATAACAGGTGAAATAGAATAGTTGCTTTCAGGGCACAAAATTAGCACTCGCCTCCATCCAAATGCTGATAATAGAAATTATGCAAGTGGCTGCTAGATTTGCTTAACTCATCACCAGACAAAAAAACAATGGTAATCTATTGAGTGGCTGGTAAAATTTGACCGTAACTTTGCAGAAAAGGTTGTTTTCAAACCAGGCTGGATAATATAGTCCAACTATTGGCAGTGTGGCCAATCCCCTCATTGCTTTTTATAGAAAAAATGGAGGTGGTGGGTCTCTTTAGCCTTCCTGTCTCTCCATGATGTCTTTTTTCACACTCACAATCCACTTTCCCAACTTATAATAGACCAAATTGGACCACTGCACAGTTGTATACAGAATACACAACCAATGAAATTACCCGGTCAGAAGAGAGGGGTATTCAACAGCAGCCAAACTGAGCAGTTCATAGCACCTGATTGAAAGATGTAGGCTGATTTAACTGTAAGAGCTTTTACCAATTTTTTTCCTCCACACAGAAGGTCAGATATATTTCAAGACTATCGCCACATGAAGTGGGCCTTTGTGATAAGGCAGATGTTATCAGTTTGACTGCAGCTTAAGGATGTCTGAAGCAATGTTGAATATCTAATGCTTTGAACAGGAAATTAAATATCAGTGGCTGGTTGAAGAATGTAGATAAGTCTGACACTTTATTGCAAATGTTACAAAAAACTAAAATATACAGTCATTATAATTTAACAGGTTTCCGTAGATGTGTGAATTTGCAGATGAAATAATAATAATAATAGTGTTCCCTTTTTTCCTTGTTCATGTTTCATGTGTGCGGTTTGCAAAAGGGTGAATTTAAATCATTTGAAAATGTCTCAGTTTAACGACACAATCAAAACTGTGGCAAACTGCACAAATTATTTTAGTGTAAACACAATTGCTGTGATAATAGGTATTTTGATATGAATTAAGGCATAGTGTAGTAGATCCTATGAGTACTGCACTGATATGCTTTACTTTTAGCTATGCAATTGTTCCTCTGCACTGTTAGAGTAAGAAAGGAAGTAATAACACAACACGCCATATGTGCTCTACATTTCATTATAAAATGGCTATGCAGTCAATCACAACTCATCTTGGATTGCATCAGGTCAAAGAGAGAAATACAATCTCAGGGGCCATATTTGGAATGAGCCATAAGCAGCTGTAAAACATATGACAACAAAAGACACAGAAACGGACTTCATGGAGTGATGATGGAACATAAAACTCAATGGAAACTGAAAGCCTCATTGGTATTAATTAAAGTGCTGCAGCCAAATAGGCCATCTGTTAATGTGAGTTTAACTCTGTGGTGGAGTGTGCATGTGCTATCATGGCGTTAACACAAGGCTTCAGTCCCCTGGGCTGAAGGCAGAGGCTGAGCCAGATGAGTGCCTGATCACACTGCTCAGTGGTCCTCCAGGGATCTGGATGAACACTGAGTTCAATGTGGTCTGGGTTTCAATGTGCAGCCGGCTGTGACTTCATAGACTTAGAGTGCCTGGACGCCTTGCAAACTCTGCGTGATTCCATATTAGTCACACCAAATGTGGTGTTATATTTAAAGCAAATTAGTTGTATGATCCTGTGTTCTCATTCCTGTAGTTAATATCACAGTACAGCTGCACGTGCTTCAGACAATCAGGACAAATGTAACCGATCCTGTGAAATATGTCCACAAGGCTTCTGACTGAAAATGAAAGAGATGCTATAACAGTCTCAGATATGCTGTGTAATATATAATAATATATACACTGCAGGCTAGTTATACCCAAACTTTTGAATAATGAATTTGAACTCAGAAACTTAAAATCAGTGTTTTTACCGCATGTGTGAGCAGACAGCAGGGTGATCTGTTAATTGCCAAGCTGCTTAAGTCAAGAGTTCAAGATAAAACTGAACCAGTGACTATTAAATGACAGTATTCTGCTTGACCCCAGCCAACTTGACCAACTGCACTATGTATTTATTTATTGCAAAAGGACAAATACCAGGGTAGAAATTAAATAGCTGTACATTAGGTATGAGCTGAAATCAGATCTTGGAAATGGCCAGTGAGGGCATATCTATCATTCAAACTTTCTGGTCTTGAGAATTTCTGAATAGGCACCACAAAATATGGTTGCTTGCAAAAGTATAGTGCCAATCAATACTTGAAGAAAACTTGGTGAGGAACTGACCCTGGAGAATACAATAACTCTTGTTGGCTCTTATTGAACAGAAAAGATTTAGCTAAATCAGCGTTTCTTTCTACGAGTGATAAAACTTCCCATTAATACTGTAACACAGGGAGCTGATTCTCGACCAGTGTCAAGTAAGGAGATTTTTAATTGATTGAGTTCTGAACATTAACATGGAGTGGGTTCTATGGTCATAAACTACTGCTCTCTTTTAAAAGCTTTGATGTGATGGCTTCCTCATATGGAAAGTACCCAGTCTGGCATTCAGACAGTAAACAGCCCAGCGTTAAAACAAGGGGCAAGCTCAGTTTCAGTATCCGAGCAATGAGTTTGAAGGCTGATCGGACAAATCACTGCACAGCTCTGATGCAGGATTTTACAACTCTAAAAAGTTATCATGTTGGCAGTTATTTTATCTTTCCTGTGGAAACACTGTGTTCATGTTCTGAAGTAATAGCAACAATATGCGCTGTATTTGACTGGCCAACGCAGTGCCTTGTCGGAGGGCGTCACGTTGCAGTTTGGCAAAATTCGAGCCAAAAAAGGTTAAACCTTTTTCCCTTGTTGACCCTGTGGTGTTTTTCTTTTGTTTTTTTCAACCGAGTGGCCTCGAGAGAGCTGCGTTTTTTTCAGAGGGAGACAAATTCAATCTGAATGCGGCAAAACTAAACCCAGGCTAAAAGTCCCCCCGCTTGCTCTGTCATCTAGGGGGTTGTTGCATGATCCGTCTACACGCACACATCACACAGTACACTTTAGTGCAAGGCTGCATGACTTAATGTAATGATGGGCATTGTCCAAAGTCCCTCAGACTTCCATCTCCTCTCTACCCACATAGCCAATTGCAAAATTAAATTTCTTTCATAGAGAATTTATTGTCAGTTAATCAAGGTTATATCTCATGGCCTTGTTTTGCATTATTTTATAATGGGGCTGTCTGTATTTGTAGAATGCAGGGGTGTGTGGACCTTGCATACACACAGTATACACACTGTAAACACTGGAAAATGTTGGAGAAATAATATATATTTGAGAAAGAACAGTTTCAGAAAGTTAATAATTTTGACCACTGAATTCCAGACAGGCATGTCTTGTATTAAAAGAAAGAATGAATTGAATTCTGAGAAGAGATAGGCAGGTGAAAGAAAAATGGAAAGATTATTTCCCTTATGACTTCTACCTCCTCTGTACAGTGTGTCCTGAGATTAATTTCTGTTTCCCTGTGTATACAACAAAAAATGAGTTATTAATTTCTCATCCTCTGCATCCACTAGAGCCTTGATCTCAGTGTGGCGTGTTGTTGTGTTTTTTTCACCTGCCCAATGGAGAGAAAGGTGCAGCTAAGTCTAATTTGTGGAATCTGCAGTGCTTCAGCTCGCTCTGTTTGATTGCCGTAAACAAACGTCTCTTTCAGTCACAGACAGCTGGACACCAAAGACGCCCCCAGACAGCAAAACAAAGGTGATTTGTAAATTACAGGGCCTTGTTCTAGGTGAATTGCACTCAGTGCCCGTGAGTGGTGGCAAAGGTTGAGTTATTTGATTTTGGTGGTAGCCGCGTGCCTCTCAATAGAGCACAAGAGAACAAACTTTGAGTTTGAATGCTTCTATTGTAAGTCATTGCCTGTGTTACAATAATCCTCAAGCCCTTTGTGTTGTGTCACTACCACTGGCTGAAAGGGTCTCTCTGTTTTTGCGTATTTGTAGAAAAACCATTATCCACTTATGAAAACCTTCACTTAACAGGAACATTGTTCAACCTAAACTAACAATTGAGTTACAGGTAATAGTTGCATTTTTAGTCATGTTAGATGTCAATTAGATGAGGACTTTGATAATTCCCTGAGTTTTCTTTTAGCGCCATGATGAGGCTGTCATTTTAGTTTTTTAGTGAAATGGATGAAAACTAATGGATGGATTGCCGTGAAGTCTGATACAGGTATCAACGGTGCGGAGAGAATTAATCTTAATGACTTAAGTGATGCCCTGATTTTTCCTCAAGCACCACCATGAGGTTCACTTTTGCATTTATTTGGGAAATGTCACGACAATTATTGGATGGATCGCCATGAAATTGTGTGTAGATCTAACTTTGGCGATCCAAAATTTTGGTTAATGACCAAATACCTCCAAAGCTAATGACATTCCCATCTGCCTCTGCCGTACTTTGTGTTTGTGAGCATTTTGCCATGCTGACATTTACATGTAGCTCAATCTGCCATTGCAGTCACACCGCGAAGTACATTGTGACTGGACTGAACCCTTGCTTTCATTGACTGCGCTGAAAAATGTTTTCGTGATGGAAGCTTTGGTGGAAATGCAGAGAAACAGGGAGCTGGTCTCCTCATGCTTTTCTGCTGACTGCTAAAGGTCGAGGTCATTTTGAAAGGGCACGGGGAGGGCCCTCAAAGTCTGAGTGGGACTGGGGGGTAAGTTGGGCTGTAGACTCCCCTGCTGAGGACCACAGTGGGCTGAGAGCTCTGAATAGCACGAACATGTTTTGTTCTCTCTAACCAACCCCAGCGTCTATGAGATGAAAGCAGGGGGATGATGGAAGAGACGTGGCGTGAGGGGGAGTATGGAGCTTCAGAAGAATCGATAACAGTATGTTTCTGACTGTTGTGCTGAAATATGTGTGATTTTTGTTTTTCTTCAGTTGTATCTTTGGCAGTGCATGCATACACACGTGCAACCTTTTAATTCTTTCTGTATACATTAAAATGCCTAGACGTTCCACTTCACGTTCACTTTTTCCTGGCAGTCTTATCTTTTTGCTTGTCATTTCTATCATCCCATCTCCTCATGCCTCCAGCTACTGTGCGACTGATTTGATCAAATCCAGTCTTAAACTCACTTTGTATTTTAGCCCCCTCTCTTCGTATCATCACCTGCATTGCCTTCCAGTTCCCAACTTGGCACAAAGTTAGGACTGATCTCAAGAGACGAGAGTGGACACCGTGTTCCCTGTCACACCTCAAAATAGGAGCCTGGCAGGATGCCACCTGAAAGTTGTTTTTTTGTCTCCTCACAAGTACCTTAGAACTATAGAGCTAGCCTGCAGGCTGACCTCAAGAGGTTCATCTTTTCATAGTGGAATGACTTGGGGCAGACTGTAGAGCTTGTGGGTTTTCACTCTGTTCTGAACCCAGACCACTGCTCTCTGAGTACAGAGTTCTCTCCTCTTCTCACTTGTTTTAATTGGATGGGGCTTTGTAGAAAAATGTATTTAATGTTGGAGTTGCGATGTGGGAGGAGTTATTTCCAGAAGTAAAAGTCCCATTACTTTTCTGCATGGATAATGTTAGGTGACTGACATTTGGAACGCTGCCAAGGCCTGGGTGGACATGAAACTCACCGAGAAGTGTGAAAAGTTAACTATGACTCCCAAGGTGCATTTTGGTGAGAAACGTCCAATCACAGAGCTTAAAATTCTGTTACATGTGCCTCTAAAGGCAGGTGGAAGCTAAAGATTGAGAAAATGAATAATACAATATGTACACGCTTCCTCTGGGTCACCTGTTCAGCCGTTTTCAAGACGTATCAAATTGCTGTTTTGCTGATGATACACAGATCTACTTCTCTGCAAAACCCAATAACTTGAACCAATTGTTCTCCATTCATTATTGTTTAGCATTTAATTTTCTCCCGTTTAGACTATTGCAACGTGCTAAACCCGGCTGTATCTAGGAGACGCCTGATGACTGTGATGACTGACGTGGAGTATTGTTGAAAGAGAAATTTGAAATAGGAATACAGGATGGGGAAAAATACTTTCAGAACCACTTCGAAACACTATTTAACAATGAAAAATCTGAGGCTGATGACCGTTGTTTGCTTATATTTCCAGGAAGAAGCCAGTGTCTTTTCTTAACTTCGTTACAGGGTTCGTACAATGTATTGAAAGTTTGGAAAAATGCTTAATTTTAACCGTTATGTTTTCAAGGTTAGGAATATGCTTGAATTCAGATGTACTCCTTGAAAATTGCTTGATTTTCAACATAATCTGGTGTTTTGTCATCTACACAATTACTCATGTGACCAAAGATATTTTATTGTTTGAAATGAAATGATCACATTGTCATTTGTTTGTTGTCTTCTTGCAATTATAATAACAATTACAGGCTTTGAGAGTCTGAACATTTTTGGTTTAGGTACCTTGCAAACTGCTTGAACTTTTCTCTTAAAAAGCAAAAAAAATTATTAAGAGTTGACACCAAGTTTCAGTTGTTTTAAATATAATTCAGAATGAATTACATTTTACAAAAATAATCAAATTATGGTTCAAAAATGTAACCATCATTCACAGTAAGATGCACTACATAAACAGCAACATATTTATGCTTTAGAACAAACTAATTCCTAATTCCTTCATATAATATTTGCTGGTTTTCTCATTTTGTAATATGTGACTAATTGAAGTATACTAGCACAGTGGAAATCTAAATGAACGTGTATCTCAATTCACAACAGCCCCACTGGAAGCATCAGACAGGTCCTATCTATCCTTATGTCCTTCATCATTTATGGATCTCACTCTGATTTTCACCCTTCATCCTGTTTTTATCTGCCTCTCCTCGCCTGCATTCCTCCAGGTGTCCAGACCTTAACAGCAGCCTGCAAACGCATCATGATGTGTGACCTCTACATGATGACATTACATTATTGGATATAATCGGTGTGAGGCTGTGCAAGCATGACTCACACTCGCGCAGGTATACATACACAGACGTGTGCACACACACTCGCACAGTATATCTTCTGCAGGGCTTTAAAGTTACTGAACTGGCTGATAGGTGTAATATATTTAACGGTCACAACAGTGTGTTGATGATCCAGCTCATTTATCATGTTTAGAGGCATCTCCTGACGTGCTCCGTAATGCTGTTTGTGTGCCATAATAAGTAAAACAATGTGGCGTATAAGTGGTTTATATCGATTGGGGAATTGTGATCTGGTCCATTGTGCAATGGTGAATTTATATATTTGTTGTTGTGCTTCCTCCAAATGGAATTTGACAAGAAAAATTCAAATTAGCTTTCTTTTCAATCAGAAGAGGCCGGGTATGATCTGATCTTATTAACTTTACTAAGATTCACGGTCTGATTTTGATGAAAGTTCACCCAGACATGATTCAACAATGGCTGCATGTACTGTACTCATAAAATAAAGGCATGAGCAACATTAGAAACTGTTTAGTGATAATGTCAAAACTTATTCTTGATCATTTTGACCTATTATAAGATCTTTACCACTATTTAGCCAAAACAACTGTAAGGTTTAACTAATGGCACAGCCATATTGTTAGTTAAATCATGTGTACAGTGGATATTTTGGCACATGTCAGACTCAGCTGGTGAGCCTCAGCTCTACGTTGTCAGAACTGGCTTTAGTTATTTATTTTTCTTGTTGTTTGCACATTTCATAAGAACTGGCAATTAGCTGTTGTCAGTCTGAGCTGTACCTCAATGTTAACAATCTGACATTTTCTGATTTATAAAGAGCAGTGTAAGCATATTAGCAAATTATAAACTTATCTCAAGGCTACCCATAAAGTTTTTACATAGACCAGTGAGGCAGGAGGCTTTATTCTACACATGTGCAGACTCAAATCAAATCTACTTGTTGGGTATAGCTCACGTTTCCTTATTACATACTGGTCACACTACAGCTTACACTGGAGCTCATAGGGAGAGAGAATGAAGAGGTGAAGAGAGTGAAATGAATTACATGGTGAGAAACAAAGTCAAGGGTGAAAATCACAGGGACAACACTGTGTTTATAATTTGTGTTTGTTCATTCATTCGCAGTTGAGTTGTAAGACGCACACACGTATTATATATATCTGAGCAAAGAACAGAATCAACCAGCACGTAAATAACACAATAAAATAAACTGTTTTCCACTGGCACAGAAGCCCTGCATTATCACCCTCATGGAAAATGTCACATATAATTTATTTTGTGACTGCCGTGTAGCTTGGGGATGCATTGCGCCCTAATATTTAAAACCTATCGCAGCCGAGCAGATGTTTGCCCAGGGAAACTGCAGAGTAAATATTGTTTGTTTAAAGACCTAGTACATGGAGAGACAAGCATAAACAGATGGTAATAGTCTTGGAATTACCTAAATGTACACCTAAAACTGACATCATAACAAAATCCTTGTCTGGGGTGCAGTTGTTCTGCATCACATTTAGCCGGCTAATGCCTTTGTTAGTGATTTTGAAATGTCTGCTGCTATAATTGCCAACTGACCTCACCTGACAGTGACGGTCAGCTGAGTTCTTTCATCGCTGCTATTCAAGTACAACATGCACTATGTAATCCAGACTTGCAAGAGACTTACCTGCTCTGACAAACCCATTGTTTCATAAATGTATTTTGGCCTTGATAGCGCTACGCCATATCTGGCTCCTCCAAAATGACAAAATGTTAGATTAAAATCTTTGTCAATTACTATCAGTGAAGTGTTGCCCTGCTTCAACTGCCATCGTGAAAATCATTCCCTCTGATTTCTTAGTGTTAAGCTATAGACATTGAATTTGATGGTCTAGTCTGATATATGTAACTGTTTCCATACAGTTAAAGTCATCTGAGAATATGAGCCAGCTTTCATGACTGACTGTCCACGTTACACATAGATGTGCATCTATGTATGTAGATCAATTCCTGGTAGGTCCCTGGTGTATATATGTGTGTGTGTGTATGTGTGCATGAGTGTCATATTCTTTATATACTTTTTTCTTAGTGTTCAAAAAAAATTGTTTTTTTTATTTTGGTATGAATTCAATCAGCCCAAGGGCACGGTTTCCAGAATCAACAAGGGAAAACAAAGATGCCTTAATTAGGAGCATAAGAGGAGACAAAGTCATTGCTGTTGTGAATGAGCTTTATGGATGCCTGTGGGTGAGGTACACGTCTTTATTAAACCACAGTGATGAAAAAAAGATGATGATTTGTTCCACACTCATCAAACAAGATTGCGTTAAGATTCTGGCTAATTAAACATGCACTGCTTAAATATCTCACTATCATTCAGCAATAGGAAATACCGATATCTGAATATCTTTGAACCACTTCTGTGCTTTTATTATATTCTGTTGGAAATTAATTGATACTGTTTTTTTGTGTTGTTTGAAGTGTGTCAGTTTTTCTAATGTTAAGTGAAAAAGCATTGAAATACTGCATGTCTTGGAAAGTATGCTCAAGGTTTACTTTATGATGAAATTACCAGCAACATTTTTTGATGCATTTTTGACCCCCGTGGAATAAATTCATTTAGTAATATTTTGCATACATGCATGATAAAGTGATACTTCATTTTCTTCCATTTTCTCCCTGCATTAGACCCAAAGGCCGGATGGTATTTCAAGCTAGTTTGATGCCTTTTAGCTTTATTACATTCCAGTGGAACGGTGTATAAATATGAATTTCAAGAAGTAGGATTAATTCTATTTTTCCATTAACGCCACCATTGTTTGTGCTGTTCAAGCTTGTTGCTCTCGTGTCTTTGAGTACACGTAGTTCTGTTCTCTCATTAGTTTTGTCCCTTGTGAAAAAAAACAACTAAGCAACTTGTACTGTTATCATTTAATTAGATTCTATCTTTGTCTCTAGACTTTAATTAAGATATCTTACTGGAGGACCTCTTCTCTGTGCTGCTGAATGTTTTGGGGGTGCTAAAGTAAAGTGAAATAGAGGCATCTTAAATAATCCCGTTGATGAGTCTAGGCTCTTAGCACTTATATGTCTTATCTGGATTGATGGTATTATAAGCGGTTCTCTCAAATGTTAACTTGTTTACGTGTTCCATTACTGTCTAATGACATCTTTACTAAGACTTAATTTCTGCCTGGTCACTATACACCCTTAACAGTTGTCTCTCACCAAAGATGGATTGTCATTCCTCGCTGCACATTTAGAATGTAGAGACCGGCAGCAGAGAAGCAGAGCAGTGATGAAACACAGTTAACCTTTCCCACTGTGCCGTTTCTGGCATAGCTTGTGTAGTGTCAGTCACAGTTGAGCACACCCAAATAAATATAAATTTGTGCAATTCATGTTAATTTATTTCGCAGTCATACCTTTTTGCACTTTTACCAGCATTGTTTTAGGAAGTAATGAGCGTTACCACGGCAATGACATGTCCATTTATCCCGTGCAAAGGTTTTTGATGCTACCAATGTCGTCACCATTATTCAACATGTACACGACAGCAGCAACAGTTTCTGTCAGCTTCATGCAATCCAGCTGTCCCTGCATGCATGCGTCTGCTAGCCCACACAGAATTATAATTTACTTAGTGAGGGTTGTTTCTTATACAATGAAAGAATTTAATTGTTTAAATTAGGTCACAGCAGAAAGAAACCCCACCCCACAAAGAATATAAGGATACAAGAGATGAATATGTAATGCCTTCTCCCACTTGCAGGATGTAACTTTTAGCCATAATGTCTGACAAAATTAGTGCCAAAAAAGTTCCTATTTATTGGTAAAAAATTATATTTTAATCTTTAGTAAGCTATCGTGATATTCAACAACAATCACATAACAAAACAAGCTTTGGAGGTGTTTGATGTTTCTTCTATCCACATGTGTACAATCTAGACGTTTCTCATGCGAGGTTTTGCTTTTGCCATCACCCCTCTGTGAACGATCCCAGCGCTCCGCGATACAGTTGAGACCAATCACGCGCTACTTGCTGCGTCACAAATACCACATTTGTATCCATCTCTTCATGTGGACTCCTGAAGTGGGATGCCACTCCTCTCGAGCAATACAACAGTAGGTCCTTGGGTCTCCTGAGCCTTTCTGGCAGCCTACTTTCTCCTGTAACCTATTTAGGAGACTTTTTAAAAAGATCCCAAAGAAAGCATTTTCATTTCTGTTCTCATCTCACGCTCTCTAATGGAGCCAGATGGAGAGACAGCTGACTGGAGGTTGAACGTGAGGAGGGATACACCGTAAGTGAAGAATAAGACATGTGGGAAGTATGTGACTGGACAGTAGAAATGTAAGTGCAAGCAGCAGTGCCTCTCTACTAGGAATCTTATCAGCCAACTTGAGGTCAAAAGAGGTGTGAAATAAATGACGTTAGTCATATTATGGCTCAATATGTATTCTTTTTTTTAAAAAGCATTGTGCAGATGCCTCCTCGTTTTGCGAACAATGATCAGTATTAGCGACACTACTTTACACCTCTCTAACAAGCCTTCAACAAACTCTTCTTCTCTCTCAAACTCTTCTAAAGCCACTTTATCTCGCTAAATCTTGGCAGTTTAACACGCTTTCTGTTTGCGGCATTGTGGGTTTTAATCAGCCAGCAGTCTTGCTCACATCTCACAATGACTCTTTTTGCTAATTTTATTGCCTGTTAATAAAGAATGTTATAGCTTTAATTCTTTTAATCCTCTGTTTAGGTTTGCTGAAATGTTCCTTGGTTGTGTTCAGAATCTTGTATTTTGAAGGTGATCTGTACTTGAGCAGTTGTTTGGAGAGACTTGTCCAGAAGGGTGGCTATAATCCAGTAAACCAGCACACTTCTTGCTCGCTAGTGATCAGCTGCATCTGGTCGACCATCTGTGGTGGATAACAGGTCCCTGCACTCTGACTCGCATCTTCTCATTTTTTTTCCCTTTTTCTGCCAATACGTCTCTGCCCTATGAGTCGTCTGTGTTGGGTTTATCTTGTATAAATGCAGCTTTAGTGTCTGGCAGTGGAACAAAATTAGTATTTTGAAATAGAAGCTTGATAATTGAAAATTGAAATTGGGGGAATAACACAGTTTTACCTTCAGAACCAAAGAGAGTAGATAATGGGATGTTATTTTAAAGAATCCCACTGTGGCCTGTTTAAGGAAGTAGTGGAAGGTTGTTGGTTTATATTTTAAAATTGTCTCAGTGTAGTAACCCTCTTCCTGCCTTTGAGGGGTACAGCTAAAGTAGCCTTGAGCAAGGCACACAATTGTTCTCCTGGAGTTAATCCTGTGTGCACTTCTGTGATTCTTATATACCCCAAAAATAATAAAATTGATAAACTGGGACACACTCGCTACTCTCCACCAAAGCAAGCAAATATCCGTTACCATGGATACTAACAGATGCCACAGATGTTAATCTGTTTACTTCATTTATTATGTATTGCTTTCCTTGTAAGTGCATAGTGTCCACAAAACAAACATGTATAAAGACTTTGGTATGTTACTTACCGCACTAGTGTCATGGCTCTAGAAATGAAAATGTCGGTCTGTCAGTCGGCCCACCAATTTAGACCAGGCTGAACAACTGTTGGATGAATTACCATGAAATTTGGAACAGATGTCAATGATACTCACAGCATGAATCCTAATGGCTTCGGTGATTCCCTGACTTTTTCTCTAGCGTCACCATAAGATTGACTTTTTTCTTTTGTTTTTAGTGAAATGTCTCGTAAACTATTGGAAGGATTGCCATGAAATTTAGTACAGAATTTAACGTCCCCCTCAGGATGAATAGTAATAGCGATGGTGAAACGTGTGGCTTTTCATTTGTTTTGGTTCATTTGGATCAGCCTCTTACACTAAGATGGTGAACATGGTAAACATTATACCTTCTAGAATTTAACCTATCTGTAGCAACGCTGCCTATCTATAGCCTCACAGGGTCGCTAGCATGTCTGTAAACTCTCAGCCGTGTTCTCTCATTGACTCATGCCTAAGCTATGGCTTGTTGGACAAATCAGTTTAAGTTTAGCTAGCCACAAAGTAATGCTTCCTTTTAGTGCCATTGCACATTCTGTGATTGTAAACTCACAAAGGGAGGGTAAGGAAAGTGAAGCAAATGTTTAGGCTTTTTGCAAGACCCAAATATTATTTGTGAGACTGAACGTAAAATTTATATTATGTTTGAACAATTATCCAATCCCTGTGCTTCTGATTGGAGAATAACAAGTCAACTCACTGGAGCCACACTAAAGGAGAGTTTTATTGTCCACTTCCACACGAACTATACTGGGATGGCCCGTAATATGACAAATGCTCTGTGCAGACACATGGAACCGAAACAAAGTTGATTGAGCCCATGACGCACTACTTCCTGCACGAGCACTGAATGTTTGCTACATACTTGCATATCAAAGTAATGTGATATCCAGCTATCCTTTGATACTGTGTCAATTCAATCTGGTTCCTGCACAGTCAGTGCAGAGTTTGTCATTGCTCCGGTGATGGAGCTCAGTCACAGAATTACCCGATTGTGCCATTAGGGAGGGAATGATAGGACTGCATTTCCTGCTTATTAATTGCCACATTTTAAAATCCTTGCCCCAATACGACAAAGGAGGAAAGGTCCACAGAGCCGATGCTAATTGTGTGGCATTCCATCACAGCATGGTAGAGGAAAGGACCACTGATCAAGAGCTCCTTCCACTGGAAACACCCTTGGTGACAGAGATTAGAGCCAGGAGGAAGAGAAGCAGAGCTCAAGCCGAGATGAGAAACTAATTGGTTATGGGTTAAATCATTGGCTGCAGCTATGGCTCCTCTTGTCCAACATTACACTCGCCAGATGTCACAAATGGAAAGTTCACAGTGAAGTGATGTCAATTAGAAGGTAGAGTCCATAAAAACTTAGCAGTGGGAATATTTCCTGACTGTAGGGACATATGAAAGGTGGAAACGTCACCTGTGTGGATGAATTTTATGCGAGGATGATCATTCTCGTCCTCGTCCTTTAGATAACGCATTTATTGAATAGAAATGTTGGACTATACAACAGGTCAATTATTTTCACAGTGACACAAAGATGTTTACGTTGAAGCCAAATTTTAGCCTTTACACTGATAACACTTTCACAGATACATTTTTAATATAGGCTTCAAGTCCCCAGCTATTGACTAAATAAGCTGGGTAATTCTTATGAGTGTATGAGTGTGTGTCTCTGAGTGGGATGACACTGTACAAAGGAAACCACTAACAATGGATCTGATTCATCAAGCAAGGTGAAGAAGGTTTTTACTCAGTATTTCATCATTTTGAAACACTCTAAACATGCCGAAATGTTACTTATTCAGTATGGATAAGTCTGTGTGCCATTCGCTGCAGTCATCTACAGTAGTTAAACACTGTAAATCCTTAGTTCACATTGAGGGGGAATGCGGTTTACAACAAAGCCTATTGAATGATGCTGTGTTCTATAGCTGTGTTTATAATTGACACTGGCAATAATCTATTATTGTCTGCATCAATTGAAATGCAAGGTTTAGCAGGCTTAATGTTTCATCTTTTTATCACAATAAAACAAATGTCGATAGCAATCCCGTTGCCTTGCTCAGCACTCATACACAATTGTTCCTGCATGTTCTGCTGCCCCAGCACTTCTCTGAGCTGCAAACTCTGCTACGTCTCTGCAGAGGAGTGAAACACACAAAAGGCAAATATGAATTTCCTGTCACATCCTCAGGACACTATGCTTCATTACTTCAGATGATTGTGTAGCTGAAATTGTCAATGAAACTTGTGTGACAGCATAGAGAGAAACTCCAGGCAGCTTTGACAAATAGTAAAAATCCATGAGGGTAAAAGGGAAATGGAAATGCGTGTAGCATCATACTGGTTTTAAATTGTAGGACTAACTTTTTGATCATTTGATAACCAGACATTTGCTCTTATGCAACCACAGTTTTTTGTATTCTTATCCTTAATCTCTTACTTTTGGGGTGGGGCGGGGTTTGAGGTTTGCTCATACAAGTGTCGGATTCAGCATACCCTGACAATAACTGCACACATTTTATTTTTACTCAACTATATTTCTTTGACAAATACAGTTGTCGGAATTACAAGAATTACAGCTCTTTGAAGGGAGCCAGATCCTATGGCTCCGTTTTCATCATTCTTATCTTTTTTTTAGGGTGAAAGATTTACTAGGTTTATCTTCAAAATAATCACTGATTGGCTAAGATTTGGATCATATTTATAACATCCCACCAATATAATTTCATTTCCCATGTGTAGGCTATAGCAGCACTAAATGACTCGCATTGCATTTCCATGTCAATGATCTGCATTGTAAACGTTACACGAGGTGATGCCATGTGAAATACATTGAGTCAGCCAGAGGAGGACAGTGGCTGAACTGGGCAGCACTGGAGCTGCATGAATAATAAGAAGGGACTTGAAAAGGACAAAGCATGCTTAGAAAACCTTCCCTGGGTAAATAAAGGTTAAGAAAAATAGCCTTTATTCACTGTGTTTTCTGCTATTGTGCAGCTGTTGGTCTCTCATACACCATCCTTTGGCCAAAACTGAAAATCAGTTGAACCTGCTATATTCATTCTATTGTTTCAGCCATTTTCTAACATGCCCTTTGCAGCAGGTTACTTTGCCCTTGATGTTAACTCTCCCCATTGAGATAGACTAGCCTCTAATTTAAACAGGAGCTCACATAAGTCATGATGGATGGTGCTTTCTTTCCAGCGGCAGCAGGTCACACAAACTAATATCCTGCATCCCTCACATGCCTTTGTGTGTAATAACAGACAGGTTGTTTCTTTTCCTTCTGTTTTATCCCATCCAGCAGGCTTGTTCTTTCTTCTCTCTTGTTTCCATTGTTACCCCTGCTTCTCTTCTGCAGAAGAACAGAAAGTTGACATTGTGCGTAAATATCAGTACAGCTGGTTGTATACCCTTGCAGTCCCCATGGAAAGACGGTCAGGTCAGCCATTGCTCATGTTCACTTTTTTGATGTTTGAGTAGAGCAGATTGGTTTCTGTGTTGCCTCTGCGGTGATGAAAGGAAAAGAGAGGGCCATAAATGTGTCCTGAAGTGTGAAAGAGAGCAACAAACAAGACCACTGTGGTTGCTGCAGGGAGGTGTTAGACCCCGAACGCTGCTTTACCTGCAGGGAAAGGGAAGTGTGTGAACTGGAAAAAAGTATTAGGCAGCAGCTTTCAACAGAACTTTAAAATTCAGCATGGGACTTGGTGACACTCTGAAAGGTTGAAAAAGAAAACGTACAAGAGGTAGCACATATAAGTGTGTGCTCATGTGTTTCAAGTTTCAAGTTTAATTGTCATATGCAGTTCAACACAGGGTCAGCATTGCAATGAAATGTGCCGGATGAGAGTCGGCCAGCTCAGCAATAACAAACACGTTGAACCTACTAAAATTACAGTCCAAACGGGATATGCAAACAAAACAAAATATAAATATACTAAATACGAAGAACAAAATATAGGATGCTACATTTAAAGCACAAAATGTAAATTACAGAATAAGGGCAAGTTTTGGTTGTTTTGGTTTTATGGCCCAATATTTGACCTGTTTTGAATCACTCTTATGGCTCTCATCAAACTCATTGCCATATGCAGCAGGCAGCTGTTTTTTCTGTAAAAAAACATATTTAATTAAAATAAAATCAAAAGCTTTCATAAACCCACTGCACACTAACTGCCCACCGCCAAGCGGCATACAGACAAAATTAGAAGCTAGCTGGTGAGCAGAGTCAGCGTATTTTGCTGCTAAAAAGCCAGATTTTTATCTCAGGAGTTGGTGTACACTGTAACAAAGCTAATTTGAGTTAATATTGGATTCAAATTTGCTACGTGGCCAGAATGAAAAAAAGGAAGTGTCTGTTAACACATCCACCATATAATGTGGCAATATGTCAGTTTTTATATTTACTAGTTGTTCCACTACCCCCAAGTGGTCAAAAAGTGTTATACACTAACCCCCAGAGTAACCAAAATTATTTGGAAATAAAAATGGTTAATGATAAAATTATTACCCAAAGTGCCTTCTGCAGACATCCATCACAGTTTACAGATGCACGTCCTGGTTCATCTTGGATCTACTGTGATCGAAGTTATGTAAGAGATTAATACCAACATTATGGCTCATATCACATTCAGTTTGACCCTCAAATTAAGTGATTTAGATAATCTGGCTGAACTGCCTGACTCTGCATGTGTTTCCTGTCTTGCAAAGCTTTGTTGTAGCAATGTTGCAGTGTTCCCAGTACCTTGTTATGAAGGCAGATAGAAATTATTGCAATAACTACTAAATTGGGACCCATGTTGTAATAAACCGAAATATCTTATCCCTTTAATGTCATCTGTATTAGTAATACGAGTGAGGTCCAAAATAAATGAGACACAATCAATATTAATAATATTTCTGTTTCTTTCCTTCTTGTATTTCTATGTTTTTCTATTGCGTCGTTGTTAGGCTGATTGTTTGAGTTCCTGGCAAAGTGGATTGACATTCTCCAAACTCTGCACTTGTATCTACAATGGGATTATCCAACACTGATTCTAGCAGCATACGATTTGAACCATTCAGATTCAAGGACAATTATATAAACACCATGCCAAGGGATCTCCTATTAACCTGCACTGTCACACAACAGATGTGTATCTGTCACAAAAAGCAATCAGGATTCGGCAGCTTACCACATATTTAGGAGATTTATATAAATGTGTTAAATGTAATCCTTTAAAGACATGAAAGGATCATCCATTGTTTAGGAAATTGGTGTTTTCAATACTTAAATTTTACATGTGCAAATCATTCAGCTAAAATTATCATTGTTTCCTCGTCTATGAAACGTGATACTTTGATGAATAAATAAGCAATTAAATTACCTTTCTCAAATTAGTTTAACCTGATTATTTCAAATATATCTTCGCCAAATGTCCTTTTTGTTTGCTGGTGTTGCGAGGTTTAAGCTGGCTCTCTTCATTCAGCAAAAGCTGCCTGAAAAACAATCCATGAATTGGTAAACTCCTTGGTGACTTAAAGCAATAAATCCATCATTCTGTTTGTCAGCTTCAAATCAGCTGAACCAGATGGACACCAGAGGCATTAGACTATTTAGAACGTGTAATCACATTCTTGTTGAAGAATAATGAACTAAATTGGTAGAAAGTGAACATGAACTTAATGTTTTTGCTCTTCACAGTCCTCCTTTAAAGTATTGCGTTGCAGTGCAGCCAGTGGCAGAAGGTCAGCATATATTTTAGAGTAGGGTTCAAAAGAAGTCGAGTTTTAGTTCACAATTTGACTTTATAAAGGTCAAACTTACATTCGTCAGTCTTTTCAAAATGCTCAGCTTTCACGCTTGCATCAATATGTAATGTATTCATGGTATGATCTGTAAATGCTTCTAAAGAACGGTTCCAATAGTCCATTAAATCAGTTTGAAGGTAGCATTAACAGCCGGCAGTGACCCTCCATCTTCAGCCGCAGCACCTGCTGTGCTGTTTTCTCCACTGCTTCATGTGTTTTCTGTTGATGTTATCCAGCTGTGTTTTGATCTTTCTAGAAGACCAGAAACTCCATTTTTTTTATTCATCCATAATTAACACTTTAGAGCCATTACCGTTGAACAAGCCCAAGGGATTCACACAATGACCCCACTTATGACCGATGTCATTCACAACAGCAATTCCTGATTTGGATTGGTTGCCGCACATTTCAAGTACCAGCTGGTGGGGCAAATTTAAACATGTTTACACAACATCAGCATATTTTTACTTAATGGAGACATTTTTATCCTTTTCTTGGCATTATGAAAACTTCCTGTGTAACTGGGGTTAATGTGGCATAAACCAAAAGTTGCTCTCCTGCCTCCAACTAGCAGCTTCTTACTGGTTTTAACAGACAACATCACATCTCTCCATTGGCTCCCCGTTCGAATTAGAATCGATTTTAAGATTTTACTGATCACATATAAGGCTCACCTGGGTCTGGCCTCAAGCTATACAGTAGAGATGCTGACCCCATATGAGCCCGTTCGCAGCCTTAGATCCTCAGGTGGGGCCCTTCTAGTTGTTCCAAAGTGGAGGCTTAAAGCTAAAGGTGACCGAGCTTTTGATATCAGGGGCCCTCGACCCTGGAAAGACCTGCCTGAGGAGATAAGGCTCGTAGAATCAGTGACCTCTTTTAAATCACTTCTTAATACACATTTTTATAGACTTGCTTTCAATTGATGTCATCTTTATCGTGTTCTGTGAGTTTAAATTTTTTTTATTCGTAAACTTTGTAAACTCTGTTTTCAAAGGTGCTATATAAATAAAGTTATTATTATTATTATTATATCCAAGATTGTCTCAAGACCGGGTAGGATTTTGTCCTCTTATAGATTTTCTCTGTGTGTGTGTTGATTGATGACTTACATGTCCAGTACCTCTGGTCATTTATGTCTTTCCTGAGCATTTTTAGGAACTCTCATACAGGTGATCAATCTTCAAGAAATAAATGAAAATGACAAATTGCAGCGTGAGCTCTTAACCCCCGTCAAAGCAAGAGTAGCGCAGGCCCTGTATGATTAAAAGAAACTAGTTTTGTCCTTTAGCTGCTCTTGTGATAACCGTTTTTAAAGTTCTTCATCAGAGCTGTAACAAAGTTTGACTTGGTTTGACTCTGCTGCTTTCAATTCTGCCTCCCATAAGCAGAATCATTCAGCCAGATTGATTGCTTTGGTTGCCTTCTGCCTTTTTGATGCAGCGTGCCCAATCCAATTCTGTTTTATTTGATGCCCATCTCAGCCCTATTAGGAGCACGCTGTTCCTTCCACGTGCTGGGGAAGCAACAGCATCTTTTAATGAAGAGCAAAACAAGCAAGAGATTGCAAAGGATAAAACACATGACTGAATAAATTCCCTCCCAATAGATTTTTTCCACCCGCTTAGGTCTCCGTTATAAATGGTGGATGATGGAAAAGGCGAAGTAATGAATGCCTGTAGAAGACCATTTACTGAAGAAATAGCCTCACTGCTGCATTTCATACCTTGTTGCATCGTTTAACTACTCTGTCAGGTTTTTCCTGAACAATTCATTGTTTACTCAATTCACTGTATATTGGTGTGTTTGTCGTGGTAGCATACTGTATATTGATATTGAGGTTAACAGCTGTAGTCCTGTCATCAAAGCCAACCATATATTCACCATGTTTGCTTAGCTGGGAGACAAGCACCTTCCTGAACTGCAGTGTTTTGCCTTATTTATACACATATATTTATATTTCTCACGCTGACTGCCAGCAGCTCATTGACTCCCTAATTAATCACAGTTATTTGAATGAGAGGACATTTCTGAATCTTGACATTTCACACGGCAGCTGTCCACTGTTGTGAATTTATACAGTATATCTGTTAATTACAAATACAGCCGAGGGATTACCTGAAATGCCTCACAAAACACTATACAATGCTATAAATAAATACAAGACATACTGGTGTTGTAAGTGGCCTGGCTTGGCACAGGTGTAAGCAAGTGCTGCAAGTCAAGAAGCATAAATAGAAAACTGACAATAAGATATGAAGAAATATAAATATTTTCAATGCAAATATTACATGTTCATAGTCATGTAACTTTTCACATTAGCAGCATTCAGTGGAACTTCTACAGTGCTGGCATGCAGAACAGTGATAAAAGGTTTAAAATCAATTAATATGTTTGTTATGTAAATGCTTGGCATTTATAATAATAATTTGTTTCATCTTTATTTATTTTTTGCTCTTCTTATTTTTTTGTATTTCTTATACCAACTTTCCCCCCCACTGTTATAATCACTTGCATTTATTTGATGTGAATTTCACTCATATATGCAAAACAAATGTCCTCTAATTACATAATACTTGATTTATTTTAATTTAGTTTAACAGTATTTGATTATGAAGCAGTTTCTACTGTAAACGTGTTGAAAAATGTGCTATATAAAAAGTTTATATTGTTATTAGTGGAAGTAGTAAGCGGGCTGTGTTGGTGGGCGCATGTTGAGTCGCATGTTGGACATGGCATCTTATCGGATGATGTTGCACCTGTGTGTCATCCCCGCTGTGTCAAAAGAGTGGCTTCACTCAAAATAAATGAGGGCACTAACGGTCTGAATGCAGTCTAGAAAGGAGTATTTTCAACCATAACACATGTTGCAAAGGTTCAGGCAGTGGCAGATTAATTTTCACCATCTGACTGACCAAATCAAATCATCAGCAATTATCTGGAAACAAGTTAAAGGACGATCATAATTAAAACTCTTTTAAAGAGCTGGAAAAAGACTGTCTGGTCTGTGTTAGAGGACCTTCTGATTACAAGGTGCATTTAAATTTTAGAATGAGAGGAAGTGGTTGGTCACAGCAGGTGATCGGCACTGTGAGTGAAGGGACGGCTCCAAAATGAGAGCGAGGTCGACCCCTTTTTTGTGCCTCCATGAAAGCAAAAGTATTCATTATTTAAGTGTTTTGGCGTCCATCTCCTTCTAAATATATGACACCCTGTTGTGAACTAACTCACTGCAAAGAGCAAAGTTTTGAATATTCCACCGTGTCGCAGTAATGATGTCTGACACATCATAGCAGGTATGAAGTGTCAAACATTATTACAACAAAGCAGTCGGAGGCTCAGCCAGGAGAATGTCATCTCTCATCGGCTGACAGACAGTGAGCCGGAGCGAACTGTGAAATCATTTGTCTGATTGTCTGGCAGCCAAGAGCAGGACTCTGCAACAATAACAACAAGCCCTGTGGTCAAATCTCCATCACTTGTTAATAATCCTTCATATCTGTTGACTCTCTGCCTTCTGTGCTTGCAGTACACACCAGCCTGCCTGCTATGAGTTTTCAAACGGCATGAGAAAAAGTTTTACTCAGAAAAAAAAAGAGTTTTGTGTGTGAAGAAAAGACAAGAATATATTTTTCTGTTACTTAAAACACGAGTGATAACTCTAGGATCCGTCATAATTTGGCAGTTTGCTATGCCCCCTCCCCCGCTTTGGTTATTGTTTCTACGTCTGTCAAGCTTTCTGTTCTTGCAAGGCACATATGCAGTTATCATAACGGTGGAATAGCTACTTGAGTTCATAGAGGTAGACAAACGCAGGCTTCTCAGTCTCAACCAGCATTTTATCCTAGCTCCCTTGCTAATAATTGTTAGCACCGTGAGTTGGCTCAACACTCTGTGCCCAGCTAACTCAGGTCTTAAATATGCACTTGATGGCTACATACATGATATCATGCTAAAAGACTGAGGCTAAAGCTGCATGTCCCAGGTAAAAAATTCAGCATCCAAGCCAACTGATGATCCATGACACATAGAAGACATGGAAATAAAGGAGCAGCATTGTCTTTGTACTGCAAGGTAGAGCTAATTAGCTCTAGTATAGCATACAGTATAGTACTGTATAATAGGGCACATTTAAGATCAGTTATTTTGATCTGGCATAACCACATTTGGATGCTTAGCTTACACACAAAAAACCTACCCATGATGGTTATGAGATTTACGCTCTTTTCATATTTTCAAACTTTTAGCATTTAAGCTTTAAAGATGAGGACCCACCAGCGTGTTTGGGAAACGTTGATGGTATCTCGGGTAACAACCGGGGATGCTGGACTGTCAGCTTCCCCAAATCAGGGCAGAGCTGCTGACGTTAGTCTGATGAAGTAAACGCAGTGGATGTCCCAGTCCTGGGC
>JAVQJF010086474.1:0-11928 GCA_036023855.1 Gadopsis marmoratus
ACACACACACACACACACACACACACACACACACACACACACACACACACACACACACACACACACACACACACACACACACACACATCGGCTGCTGGATAAGTGAGTGAGCACAGGGGGAGTTCGTCACACACGCGGCAGGACTCGGAGTAGATTACAGTGCTCCCGAGGAAATATTTCTTAGCCCTCAAGCTGACAGTGGAAGAGGATTGACCACTGCCAAGCCCCAAAACAAACATTTACACTTCTCCTGCAACACACAGCATTATGTAAACCGACGGAAACGCAGAGCGAGTCTGAACCGCCAAAAATGTAAATAACGAAGCCAAATGGAAAATCGACAGGGAGCTTGCGGTCTCTATTTACCCCAATCGGTGTGAAAGTCTGAGTCATTTTGTAGAAGATGTGTTTCAGGAGGACGGCTCCACGCTGCTTTAAAGGCGCAAACTCGCTGCCAACATCACCTGGCTGTTTCTCACAACATTTTGGGAAAACTCCCAGGGGGTTTTCCGGTTAATGCATCTTTTTTTCTTCTTCTTAAGGCTTTTTTATTTTTATTTTAGAGGTTAAGGGGGGGGGGCTCATCAGAGGAGTGCCTAATTGAAAACACAAATGTCAGCAAGGAAGCGAGGCGGAGTGCAGCAGCATAGTGGAGGAGCAAGCGCCATGGGAATACCAACAAGCGCTCATTATCATTACTGTGTTTCACAGCGGTGGGCCAGGCGAAGGGGAAAGGACCTGCGGGGAGGAGACGAGGGAGGAAGGAGAGATGAGAGAAAGGCGGCGAGGAAGGAAGGAGAGAGTTGACACGCAAAATATTGTAAATACAGAGACCTGTAAAAATGGCAAGAAGCACAGTTGACGGGTGGGAGCGAAGGGACACGTCGAGATGGATATGTGCACAAATGGCCGTGGAATGTTTCCAGAAGGTCCTTCCTCTGTGCATCAGTGTGTGTGTGTGTCTCGCAAACACAGAAGCATGAGGATTTTAGTCAAATGCATTTTAAGCCAGAGAGACAAACACGACCGGGCCCATGCATTCCTCCACACTCTCCGCTCTTTGTCGTTCTTTGCACACCGTCGCATCTTTCTGTGTCATTTCATCATTAGTTCATATCTCCGGTGACTGTCTGCTTGGCCAGCGCCGAGTGGGAAAACGCAAATGTTTCAACTGCACTCCATTATGAGATGCATTGCAAACAAGTCGCCAGACTTGTGTCAATAAAGGGGAGGGGAGAGATATAATGCAACATGATGGAGCGCCGACCTTTCTGTGATCAGAGGTGTCAATGGGATAACAAATAAACTGTTAAGTCAGGCGAGGAACGCTGACGGTGAGCAATACAGAAGGCCCAGGGTCTCCAGTCTTGCCTCAATCGCTCTGAAACACACTGGACGAAGTTCAGTCCAAACACGTACTTCTACACGTACTGTAGTGGGTATACATGAACATATTTATATTTATATTATTTTACAGACCTGCAGGCATCAGCATTTAGAAAAATATCTTTCAAATAGAAAGGAGTCAGAAAGCTAACTTACTACTTCACTATAGCTGCGCTTTGTTCCCGCGTCATTAATAAGTTCACGTCTGTACTAGTTCCACATTGAAATGCGTTTAATCATGCAGTTGGAGCTCACACACGATCACGTTATATCTGGCTTGTTTTACCTGAACAAAGTTGTGAAGGTCACTGGCCCGGCCAACAAATGTCGTAGGCTAGTTCCAGCACGTTTTCTTTTTTCTTGCAACTTGTTCTTGCATTTTGAATTGTGTTGCAATTAAACAAACAAAATGAAACATGTTTATTTGTGAGCTTTAGAGGAGCTGGTAGACAGATTCTTTTTTAACCTTTGGGCAGAGGCGTCCCCCCCCCCCTTCCAGTATTAATGCTTAGAATTTCCCGCTGGCTCCAGCTTCATACCTCACGGACATGAGTGGTATCAATCCTCTCATTAAACTCTTGGCAAGGAGGCGAATCAGCGCTGTTCCAAAAATGTCGAACTGTTCCTTTTAAGCAAAAGGCTGCCACACTTTGACAGGAATACACGTGAGCTGAGCGAACCTGCGTACATTCCAGTTCCAGTTATGACTGATGATGAAGAACGCCAATGCAGAAATCAGCCAAGAATTTACTCGAGCATATAAACATTTTGATTTTATTGCGGATAATTGTCACTTCTTGCATGATATTTTACTTAAAATTAGCAAAACTCCTCGCAACCCACTGGCACAATGTCAAGGAAAATTCCAGTGGACCATTTCGCATAAATGTGGCTACTGTGACTCTATGGTTTAAGTTAACTTTACACTTGCCACCTCTGTTGTAGATTTTCGGGGGAAACAATACACAAATAATAATAATATTTCAAACGCTTGTTGAAACCAGCTTGAAATATACTGGAAATTTCCTTTAAAGGGGATATTATATTTTCCTGTGAATTGCCCTATCTAGAACAAAAAGTCATTCAAATTTAATTTCCCCTCCATATAAATAAAAGCACTGTTGATACAGAGTTTGGATATAATCTTAAGAATGAATGTGGCATGTACACTTTTCAGAAAAGCACATTGTCTACACCAAATGCATATGAAATATAAATTCTGTGGATATACTGCAGCGTGTGCCACCATGTGCGGGCGGTTTGTTATGCCCTTATCGTCCACGTACCAGTGCTCTGAATCTAAATGCATCTCCGCACTCAACCTGACTGATGGCGTCTAAAAGGAAAAAAAAAAAAAAGTTCTGCTTCTCTTACAGCACAGCAGATGGGTAGAGGAGACATCTGCAGTGTGCACTGTGTGTACAAAACATCTCTCTAACTTTTCTCCATCTCACTCCCACTTCCCCCCCCCCTGCGTCTGTCCCCTCAACCCTCCGGCTAAACACACTCCATTGTATTCCTCATGTTGACTCGCAAGAAAAACTGTCACCAGCGCTCCAGTCCTCTGCCATCATCTGGCTCCTCGGAGGGGAGTGGTGGCTGTGTGTGTGTGGGCTGCCATCCCTCCGTCTCTGTTGAACTGATTGGCATGGCAGCAGTGAGAGCAGACACTAATCTCATGTGCCAGTTTGGAGGCATCACACGGGCCGCTATCGCTTCCACGGATAAACAAGTTTCTCTAACAGAAGTAATGCTGCTGCAGCGAGTCGGTAGACTCGATAAATGACACTGAGGGACTGCGAGGTTCACGCAGGGGGTGCCTTGCACAGAGGAGGCAGTGGTCTGGCAGACGATGAGGGCGTCCAGAGGGTTCAGCACAAAGAGAAGGGCACATTTATGCCTAGCGGAAAGCCAGGACTGTATCAGTTTCCTAAACAAAACCATATAAACCTTAATTATTCGTGGATATTTTGTATATCTCAAATGGAAAATGCTGACAGGTTTTGTACATACGTTCAGTATGAACATTTTGTTCTCTGCTTCGAATTAGTAGTAAATATATCTCAGGGTTGGCATCGGAGTTCTTCTCCGGCGGAGCCACCTGACCCCCTTAAAGGCACAAAGGTAATATATTTTAATATGCCCCTTAAAGACTTTTTAAAGTTTTCGTTGATCCTCATGACACAGATTGTGATTATGAATCGAGTTGATCTGGAGAGTTTGTGATAATGACCAGCCTCTTTGAGACAAGCATCTCATGTAACATGCAATTCCGACTGTGGCCATGAGGGCAAAATGTACCAAAATGTTGGCCTTTATCGAATGCAGCCAAATCTTTCTCCTAACCTCTTTAAACCGCCAAAAATTTCATTGCTGCCACACAGCGTTTGCTTGTATTAAGCGGCAACGTGGAAGCCACACGGAGCCTGGTGATTTTTGTGAAAAAACGACAAAAAATATTTTCCCTAGCTATTTTCAGTGCTACCACAGCACATTGGTTTTGGTGTTTAATTATTAATGTCAACGCAGTCTCATTCATGCATAGCGTCCTCACCCCATCTCTTGACCGAATAATTTACAAATTACTATAGTGGACACGTGGAAAGCTTTACGGAGGTCTATATTCTTTTGTCTTCAGCACTTCGATGCTTCAAATTAGCAACTCACTCGAGCACAATCTCATACTCTTGGTTAAGAAACAGCATGGGGGGGTTAAAGGTCTTGCCCAAGGGCACACTGGCAGCAGTTGTCAGAGAAGTATCGGATCCCCATGCTACATGAACGGGTGTTTGAAATAGATGGTCAAACCTGACAGCAGACGTCCTGAACATCCCGCCGGTGACACAGCTGGTTTTAATCACGCACGGCCCAATAGCACAACAGAGATTAAAAAAAAAGTCAATCAAAACGGAAGTCGAAGCCTGCGTTGTAGAACCGTGTGATTAATAAAGAGGGTAGGAGCGCGGCTGCTGACATTAGGGTGACATTGTGCACATAAACATCTGTTTTGTTTTGTCAAGACGGGCTGCTCCCTGGGGTTCCTGCTGCTTAGCATCGTCAAATCCATGTGGATTTATCGTGTGTGTGTGTGTTTGGACGTGTGTGCGTTGCATTACCGTACATGCAAGAATGAATTTGTATGCATATTGTGGGCGTGTGTGCGCGCTTTTGTGCAATGGGCTAATTAACTATAGCTCCTGCACAACACACTTGCATATATTTTCTCCTTGACGGAGGAAGGCAGCCGGCAGAGGTTGCAGCAAAGGGTCCAGACACACGGCCTCTCTTGGGATGCACCCCCCCCCCCGCTCTCCTCATCCATTGGGTGCAGCAAGCGAGCCAGAGGCAGGAAGTAAACAAAGTGGCCATGGGGACCACATGGTTCACACTTGGATTGTGGGTGAGGAAGGCAGAGACAGGATGCAAGCTCAGATCTAAGCGGGAGAAGACGCTTGTTATTCAAAATCATCCAACCTAAAATGAACCTCCCCGCCATAAGAGTGAATTTGAGTTCACGATGAGGAAGGTTTGCATGTACGGCGTCACGTTTCTAATGCGTGGAAGTCCTGCAACTCCGATGCATCAATCAAAAATCAATCAGCCGAGCCGTGGTCGTCGCATACCAACACCTTTTGATGTAGCAAATGCTGGTATTCTTCTCTTATGCAGCTTCTAACCTGAATACTTCCAATCAAACAAGCCGCCCTGTTAATAGAGCCATCACATTTATGCAAATGAGTAATTAAAACATGCGTACATGCTTGACTGATTAAAGTTTTTTTTCTTCCTCCACACAACTTTGCAATGTCTTGGCACAATCGGATGTGTCGAGTAATTATGCGAAAACATGCACGCAATACGTGCATACAAGGACATACCTACCATAAAGTATCAAAGACAAAATGCCCTCCTCGTCAGAATAATGCATACATAAACAGATGTTTGTTACATGCATCACACAAGCATTTTGATTCCTGGTGTAGCAGGGATGCACTGAACAAAATAAGCAGCAGGCAAGAGGCCATTCTCCCTGGAGATTTAGCCTACAGATCTCAGTCTCTTCTCCCAACCCTCATTCTGTGAATTGTATTAGCCCACACAGATAGCCGAATCCATTGATCTTGGCAGAGGCTGAAATTACCTAATTAATTAGAGCGGGGGGGGGGAGACAGAGCGCTGGATGCAGAAGTCATCCACAAAACAAAGTCCCATCCTGAGTCGCTCCCATGGCTGTGGAGCTTTCAGGTTGAGGCTGCGCTCTGTCCCTTATGCAAATACACCTCTGAATTATTCACGAGCAAGTGTTACTTTGGTATGCAAATTAGGTATGTAAATAGACAGCAGCGTGTTGAACCAGTGGTCGCTTTAGGAGATCACAGAGGGATCAATAGTTGGATGGTTTGGAGTGAAGGCATCTGTTTATATATGTACATATGTTCACGTCGGATATTGTGCATGCGAGCATGAAGCCAGCGATGTGGACTGGAGGGGAATAAAAAAAATAAAAAAGTCAGCATTGATGATTGGAAATGCACAAAGACGGAATAAGAATGATCAAAAGTGTTGCTCGGATGCGTTAAGAATCATTGTCTGATGATGCACAAAGACTGAGTGCCTCCTCTCAGGTCAGTGTGGGCATGTACAAACTGGGCTTGATCGACATCGAGTCAAGGGACTCTCCTGCTGGCAGCACCTGTTAGGGTGAGACAACTTACAGTGTTATCAATCATATTGGGCCATTGATTTTTGGACTGATGATTAAAGGTGTGACCAGCCAGAAAACGTAGAAACCCCTGGCGGTATAGACGTGTAGATAATGAGGCTTTTGTGGGCCAGGTTTGGAAAGCTCCCCCTCTGAGATTTCTGCCTCCTTAATAATACAATGCAGGTGAATCGAATTTTGTTTGTGGTGCCACTATGTTTAATCTTTATGTATTTTGCAATTTCGCAACTGATTGTTCAAAAGTACCTGTAGAAAAACAGCTGTTTGCTGCTTACTCTGAAGGTCTCAGTCAGTGCTGGGTGTGGTTTGTCGCACCTGTAACCACACCCGGCAGTGATGTCACAGGGTCCTGGATTAAGATCTAACAAGACAAGTACAGAGACGAGACCTTAGTCAGTCATTTGTAACTTTCACCTGTGCTGTCTCCGTGCTGTAATGCACTCTAAATCCTGACTGAACATCCTCAAACAAATGAAATTAAAAGCCATAAGAATTTTCACAATCCTTATCTAACAGTAATGGGGAAGTGTGGCAGAGCTAGCGGGACACAGTGGTATGGAAATGGCCTGGTGTCAAAATGGAGTATAGTTGCGCTGCACTCTGGCCTTGAGCAACATGGGTGAGTCAGGGATTCAACACACACACACACCAACACTGTAAGGTCAGTACAATCGCTACTGAGTCAACCCCTATGCTCGTGATCTGGCATCGAAGGGTGAGCGAGTGTGTCCTGGAGAGAGAAGCTGAGAGACGCAGACGGGACGAAAGCAGAAACAACTCGAGGAAAGGGTTAATTCTGAGGCTAGAGGGCTCTTATAACACACAAGGGTGCACTCGCGTGTGTTTGTTCTGGCCCTCACACACAGCTGCTCCCTACATTATACATCCATCCACATGGGGAATAATGAGATCGCTAAGATCATTCTCTTAGAAAAAGAAATCCATTGCATTTTCATGGCCGGTGCCCTGTGCATGTTAACAGCACGAGGCGAGGGGCGCGCGCCTCTCTCTGTCTTTTTTTTCTTTTTTCTTTTCCGTTTTCGGTCATTCTCTTTCCCTCTGGCGTTGCTCGATGCAAAAAATAAAAATGAAATTGAGCGTGTGTAGGAAAGGCACGAGGAGTCTAAAAAACAAAGAAGAGTGGAAGAAGAAGACCTGAACATCATCTCAGCGGCTCGGAAGCAGGGTCAGCGTTCAGTCACGTAGGGCGCTAGATGGAAAGGTGCGGTCAAGTTCAGCAGTGGTAAAAAAAAGCCGAATATTTCCGTAGAAGAGGAGCCACTGTACTCAATGGAAATGTGCGAACCCCAAACATGAACGCAGCGCTGCGGATGTGGAGAAGGGCAAAGATGACATATGAATCCCGCTGCCAAAGTGCAAGCAGCGAAACATTACCACCCAGGATAGTTTTGCATGATATCACCCCATGATTCATATGTCAAAGATAATCCACCTCACAATGTCTGCCATAAGTGAGAAATTCCATGCAGTGGCCTTTCCCCCAAACTAACGAGCACCAGGTTTTCTATCGATTTTGAAAGTATGAGTGTTGTGAGTATGAATGCTGTCTGACTAAAGGTCTTTTTGCTGTTGGTTGTTGCTGGTTGTGAGCAACTCTTCACATGACCGAGCAGGACAAGATGAAAATGTGACATGTTTAAATGGAAACACCATCAGCACACCTGCGGAAGGTACGTTAAACATCACCGGTACTATTTTTTTACTTTCAGTTTCATAGTACAAAATGGCCTTATTGTGTGCTGCACAGAGTAGGTGTCGGTTTTGTACAAACAATCACAGTCAATTCCATAATTTCCCTACAAACGTGTTGGTCAGCTATGGATGTATATACTGTTTCTGCTAGAAAACCACTGCGGTTGCACCTGCTACGTCTGAAGGATCTTAACACACGGCCCTGATTCGTCTGCAGAAGGTCTTCACACATCTCGGTGCGCCGTCATCTTCTGCAGTTGTTTAAAGGCCCCCCGACTGACGAAGTAGCACCTAGGCCTAATTTAACAGAAGTCAATGGAGACCCGCCTGGTGTCTCCGAACAACTTCATGGCTATATTGATGGAGCTCATTCCGAGTGTGTATAACTGTCTTAACCTGAGCAAGTGATAAGCGCAGCTGTTTTGTTTGTGCGCGGTGAAGTAGCGGCGTCGAACCCCAGGACTGTAATTCACTCATGAGTGTTAAATGCAGGAAGTCAAAGAAGTCCCCGTTTTATTTGTAGGGCAAACATAATTACGCTATTTCTGTTAGCCGTTGGTGGCATTAACATACCAACAAGCATAGAAAGCGCGCCATCTATGGCAAGAAAGAAGCCTGCGAGCTAATAAACATGGATTTTAATGTGACAAGTAGCAGTAATACACTCACGGCCTGTGTACATGTTTAAGAACAGAAGTCATATAAGTTCATGGTTAGAAATATTTACTTTAAGTTCATAAAGAGTGACTCAAACTATAAAATAGGCTAATGTAGTTAATGCCTGTCATGTTAAAAGATGAAAACGCTAAGAAAGCTGTTTGACTTGATTCTTCATTGTTTAACTGAAGATGTGAAAGCGTTGGTCTGTGATCGACAGTGGTCTCAATCTGAGATCCGGAGATCGACTGGACTTGTCTCCGCCCTCGTTGTGCGTCCTCATTAGAGCAAAGTTACCGGTGAGGAAACGTCGCTGAATCACTCTCGTGATTATTTCGCCCCTTTTCCAGGCAGAAGAATATGCGCAATAATGCAAAATGGTGAATTTGAACTCTTTGTTTGCCTGATAACTCCACAGGGTAGCTTTTATGTTTGCGGCATTTAAAATGTGGAAGGTTGAGTAGGGTAACAATCACCCAGAACGTGCTTTAAATCACATTACGCTGGCACACGTTATAAAACGGGACGCAAAGGCCGTGATTGCTTTGAATGAGAAGGTCTACATCTGCACAACGACCTACTGTAACCACGAAATTTAGATTATTTATTTTTTTTTTGTGCTGTCAATTCTTTCAACGTGACTGTCGGGGATTCAGCGCTCTTCACCACTGCTCCATTCAGGTTTGAGCTTTTTTAGACACTGTACTTCATTCGGTAACCTTGAATTAAAATTTCAAATTCTGCTTTTCAAACCTGTATTTAATTTTTTTGCCACTCAACATTTTCTACTTAACGTTGTCCTTTGTTAGCGTCACTGGCGGTCATGTTCTGCGCATTCATAATCGCATAATACTCGACGGTTTGCGATAAAGGGCCTTAAGCCCGGAATGTTATACCACACGTGCCTCGTCAGAGATGAAGCTATTACACACTTTGTGAAAATGTGCTTCCTTGAGTCACAGCTAAGTTTGTAAAGCTGTGTGAAAATTCAAATATTTGGTTTCACAGGGTTTTTGTCTTTGGGTGTAAATTGAGGATGTTTGGGGTCTTCTAATGAGGAGCTTTCTTCTCCGCAACTTCCAGAAGTGAGCAAATGTTGAAGTGAAAGTTTGGCTGCAATAAATAAACGTGGCCGTCATTTGTCAAGGCTTATTTTTTTAGAACATAAAGTCTGGTGTACGGCGTCGGGGGGGCGGTGGGTGTCGGATAGTCAATCAAGTAGTCACCTTTTTCTCAATCCCTTTACCCCGCAGACTACTGCCATCTATTTGTCATTTCTCCACCTCCTCCAGCTCTGTCTCCCCTTTTTATTCTCACCCGCTCACTTTCTCTTATGTAAGTAGTTCTCATTAATCACGGCCCGGCCCCAACTACGGAGGCTTGTATGGATTTTTGTCAAATTGCTTCTGCCACATAAATCTAGCACATATAAATTTGTGTGCATTCAACTCACAACTGATGTGTGATTAATGGGTGCGAGTACGTTTGCCCGTTCCACTGCAGATATTGGCCTCGCATGGCGTTGCATTCATACCTCATCTTTGGCGGGGCGATCACGTGAAGCGAGCTCTGTCGCTGCCGCGGGTCATTGTGGGAAATCTATCATGTGACAGCAGGGGTCAGGGGGGAGTCTTGTGGGTAATAACTAGTGACCTGCACACACTGGAAACATATCACTCATACGGCCTCTCCGCCAGTCAGGTTCCTGCCTTCTTCTGTGTCCTAGTTTGCGGGTGAAGACTGTTAATCACACAAAACTGGGGAGATGAGAGCAAAAACAATGCCTGATGGAACTTGAGTGCCGACATGAGGTCATGCTGCAGCTTATTCCGCGTAATTACATGAGGCAAACGGCTAAATTCATTCATGATGGTGGAGGAGACAAAAACCCCTGCTAGCTTAGCAGATCTCGGTCTTATTTTTTCTCCCATCTTTAGTCCGCCCTATTCGAAATCGCAACAGTACAAAGCAACTGCAACAAATTCATACAAAATGAAGAGATTTCCATCAGGAAACATTGACTTCAGCAGATTAAGTGTGACCACGGGGTGAGGCGGTGGCTGTGTTTCTTCTGCGCGTGTCCATCTCCGCTGTGAAAGCAATAAAATTAACTGTAATGACATCATCCTCAAGGGTGCGATGGCCGGCAAAATAAACGCTGATAGAATTTATGTGATCACAATTAAATCTAAGTTATTGCAGGAGTTTCCTTATGAACTTGTTTATTTGTTCCATCCACAACACATAAAAAAAAGTTAGCCCCCAGTCCCCCGGCGCGTTCGGAAAATAAATATGAAATGGAAATCAATTTAACAAAGCCCTAACTGCTATTCCTCGGATGCCATTTCCCGCTGTTGTGCTCGAAAAATAAAATTCAAAGACAATAAAAAAGTAATAAATTGTGGATTTCAAATAGCTTCCTCTAAGGTTTATGGCCAAATTCCCTTCGCTGATGTGATTCTGAGTCGTTATTTAGCACCAGTGAGCATAAATGGGAGTGGAATTTATATTAAAATGGCATATCTCATGTTGTTGGAGAAGTGATCAATGATTTAATTAATTAGCTTTACATATCTGAGTTTGTGGGGAAAAGTACCTTTTGATATTCTCTCCATCGCTCTCTTGTCCTATAGCCTGCTCTAGCTGTTCCCCCTTTCTCTCTCCGCCTGTGCCTGCAGTTTTATCTGCCTGTCTGTCCCACACTATCTTCCCTCATAGGCTGGTTGAACACGACGCCACTGCAGGATGAACCTTTTGATTCAGGTGAATGCCCGATTATTATCGAGGCTTCACCTAGGGCTCGGTGTTCTCGCTGTGTGGGAGGTCAGCGCGTGTGGGGGCCCGTTTGCAGCTTTGCATAGAGTGGATGGCAGGGCAACGTCGGCTGTGATTGAGGGTGAAGGCTGCCAAGGGCTGTTTGTTGCTGCCAGTGAAAAAGTATCAGGTGCTTGTGAACCTGAACTGTGTAGTGACACCATCAGAACGCAACCACTTTAGCCCCGTGGCAACCTCACCTGCTAAGAGCTGTTTCACAATTACTACCAAGAAATTAATATTTTTAAGAAGAAAATGCAAAAACTGACTGTATTTACCATTTAAGAAACTGCATTATTGACTGCTGCTCACGCCTCCTACTATCCAGTGATATCACTGCACCTAGTAATATTTGCACAATACACTTATTCTTATTTATGGTATTCATAGTATTCGGTCACTGTGTTATTCATTAAAACAAAATCTCGCAACAATTCATTGGTATGTGTCACCTAAACATTAATTACAGTCAAATTCATTCTAATTTGTCTTAACTTCTCCCTCGTTCAACAGAAAAATTAATACTACCCACTGATTATTTCATGCCAGGCAACACAAAATCCTTCAGAGAGGACAAGAAAATGAGCGAAGACATTTGCATATCAACATGATTCAAACCTAGTATTTCTTAGAAG